>JAFMPE010146486.1:0-21331 GCA_024759925.1 Ficus religiosa
TTTTTTTGTTTAAAAATTGAATTAAAAAAATAAAAATAAAAAAGCAATTAGATTTTCATTTTTTGCTTATATATGCAAAAGATCCTTCACGGTACCCTGCGTCGAGAGCAGAATCGGCAGGACTGGCTATGTCCGAGACAATCGCTTGAAGTGGCCGCTTCCTTAACTTCGGTTAATTTCGCAGGTAAGCCTTTTTAGGGTTCATATTCATCTCACCATAATCACTATTCAATTTCTCTTCTAATTCGTTTTTATTGACGATTTTCTTCTGCGATTTTAAGCTTTTCTAAGGTCTCGGTTCTCCCTCTCTCTCTCTCTCTCTCTCTCTCTCTCTCTCTCTCTGCGTTTTGAAGTGCGTCTCTGAGTAATTTTTATGTAATTTTTACTTGGAAATGTTCTTTTAGTGTGAACGAAGAGGTTTTTGAAATTTGTGGTGTAGATTAGTCCATTGTGGAGCTGCTTCTTGAACTTTTTCTTCCTTGATTTGCCCCTAGTTACACACCGCCATGGCTTCTTTATTCAAGGTAAGTTTATGCCTTTGTCTACTTTTTGCAGTATATTTCTATTTATTTCCGATTAAAAGAAGGGGAAAAAAAAAGTCAAATTTATTATTGCTTGTAGTATTTTTGATATCCATTAAAATTGTGAACTCATAGGAGTTTAAGATTTTTAATTTTGCATTGACAATCTTAGTGCAGTTTTTGTGGTTTAAGTTAGCTGTTCTTTTATTTCTGTAACTAGTTCTGCATTTTGTGATGTTTTTGTTTGCTAATTGTGTCTTTAGGATCCATCCAAGCTTTCTGTATATCGGGATAGAAGGTTTCCTGGGACACAGGAGGAATTTGAACGAGCACTTCTGACATCAACTACTGTTTATCTTGGGAATATGTCCTTTTATACAACAGAAGAGCAAGTTTACGAGCTTTTCTCTCGTGCCGGAGAAATTAAGAAGATCATTATGGGATTGGATAAGAATTCAAAAACGCCTTGCGGTTTCTGTTTTGTATTGTAAGGCTCCATACTCTTTAAAATCCTTATTTCCTTAGCCTTAAGAGGGTGTTGGTCTTGGAAGTGAAACATTTGGGACTTTGTAGAATAATCAAATTCTTAGTCAATTTTCTCTTAGAAGAGTCTTCAAACTATAGGTAGTTGTAGTAAGTAATGCTTTCGCAATGGATTTTTCGCATCTATAATTTTACCATCTATTGCAGTTTATCAGCATCTCTTGTTTACAGAGAACCTATTGTTTCTCTTAGTTTATGGTATTGTCCTTGCAGATACTATTCTCGAGAGGATACTGAGGATGCTGTGAAATACATAAGTGGGACAATCCTTGATGATCGTCCTATTCGTGTGGATTTTGATTGGGGCTTCCAAGAAGGCAGGCAATGGGGTCGAGGTCGAAGTGGTGGACAGGTGAGTTATTGTACCTGATGCCATGTATTGGCGTAGTTCTAACATTGAACTTGACTTAATTCAGCTTTTTCTTCTTTATTCATTGTGCAGGTCCGTGACGAGTATCGGACTGACTATGATCCTGATATCCTTTTAAATTTCAGCTATTAAAAACATGCATTTTCATAGTTTTTTATCTTTTCTTTGAGATGTTTTGGACATAATTTTTTAGGTAATGTCTTCTAGACAGCTTCTTTTGACAATCTTTTATTCTTTTGAATAAAGAAAGTTCATATTTTACCTTGCTCTTTTGTTTCTTTAACATGTTATACGTAGAGGTGGTTATGGAAAATTAGTTCAGAGAGAGTTGGAAGCTCAGAGGCAGCTTGTAGATTATGGTGCTGGATCGTTGGGCACTTTCCTGCCAGTTATGCCGCCGCATTGTAAGTTGCAGAGAGCTCTTTATATCTGGATTTCTAGTATGTGTCTCGTGCTTATTGTTCAAACTCGACTTTTTTGGTTGAAAAGTTTTCTTTGGCCCTTTATCATAGCACAAGAGATTTCGAAGCAGTTATGGATGCTGCTAATTTTCACATGATCTCTCCAATTAGTTTCTTTAATTGAGAACTTTATGCATTGTTAGTTACACTCTCCTTCAGATGCTGGTGTATAGTGTCTTACGTCCCAATTCGCACACAAGTCATTCATATAGATAGATATGGGGCCTCATTTAAGTTAAGCTGGTTTGGGAGGAGGGTATGGTGGGGAATAAACGCCTCAGTTCGTACATAAGCTCATTTGAAAGACCTATCTTTTAATTTTTAACAGTTTCTGTGAGTGATTGAATGCAAATTAAATTTGGGTTTTCGTTGGTCTCCAAGAACTTTGAATTTCTCAAGGTGCAAAACCTATTATGCACTATAGTTGACAGTTTCAACTGCTTATTTATTTCTCTTGCAGATGGTAGACATGGTGGAAGTCATGGTCATGGGGGTTATCATCGGCATGGCAGAGGTATCTCCCTTCAAAACAAATTTCTGCAATCAGATGAACCTGTGTTGCATAGTTTTGGATATCTGTGTATTTTTGTTTGATATATGTTTTCTGCTCAAAAGCAGATTATCAACGGAAAAGATACCGAGATGATGATCACCATTATGAGTCATCTAAGAGACATGTGGACCATGAATCGCGGAAGAACTCTGATCATGACTCAAGACCGGTAATTTCTGATGACAGCAGTGGCTTTATTTCCTCATCACTGCTCTTTTCTTTTATCTATTTTTCTGCCTCTTAGTCCTCCTGTTTTAAGGAATTATTTGCCTATGTTAAATTTGATTTGGTCTAACAGGAAAAGAATCCAAGGTTTCGGGAGAGTGGTGACTCTGATGATGAAGAGGAAGATGAACGAAAGCGACGATCTTAGCAAGATTGATTTTGAACTCGCCAACAAACTTTAAGACACATTTTTTCCCCTCCATTTAAGAGCTTAGTTTATGCATTTGGTTGTGTTAAAGAGAACAAGTGATTAACCGAAACTACTCATAGTGTGCCTAACACAACTTAATTGTACTCGAACTGAATATAATCTCTTCATCTTGTCCATGGTTTCCAGATTGTACCGCTTATTTATTTGAGAAAATTTTCAAAATTAAACAGCGTCAATTGTTCTTAGACAAATCTCCATGTCCTGTCAATGCCAAGCCTCTACTTGTTTTGAAAACATGACACTTTTTATAAGATCATTATAATGCCCTTATTACTTTTACACTCGGTTTGGTTGGAAACAGGAAAAATAAGTAGAGGATAGAAAATAACAATGATAGAAAAGATCTCGATTTTTCTTTACGTTGTTAGATTCTATTGTTGCGTTCTATTGTTGCATTATAAGGAGAACGGAAAAGGAAATAAGGAAAGAAAATGAATAATTTGGACACAACCCCTTTAGTTTTATCAATTCATAAGAAACAAATAAAATAATTACATTGGTCAATTACGGTTGTGGTATTAAAATTTGTAGGTTTCATGTGTGCTTTCATTCTTTCATTTGCCCTTCTTTTTTTCTCCCCTGCCAAATAACGCAATCTTCCTTTTTCTCTATGCTTTTTTCCTTCCAATTTTCACCCTAACCAAACAGTGTTAAAGTGGTAGCCAAACATTTGGATCAATATCCGCCACGTTTCAAATTCAAGTAAAACGATTATCATTGAAAACAAACCATTTACCCAAAAATTCAGTCAAAATTGGATGCACAAGACCATACTAAATCTTTGTACTGACTTGGCGTCCACAAGAAATCCAGCTCCTAACAAAAATAAAAAATAAATAGAAAAGAAAATAGAAGAAGCAAATTACACTTGCAACTACATTTAAATATATCACAAACTCTTCCTGAGAATCACGCGCTTTGGTTGGTTGGTTGGTCGGTTCCTGGGTTTTCCTATTTTTGCAATGTCTTTGTAGAATCTTCCCCACTTTTGGTCTTGGAGGAAGCATTCTGCAGTCAAAACGGGCTTAATTCTGCTTTCCACCAAAAAGAATCCTCACTACGGACATGTGTTTGCAATTACTCTTCTACTCTTATGATTCTTCGTTTACGTAGCGGCTTTGTTGTAATACTTCCAGGAGCGCTGTGTGCCTTCCTCCTCTCTTCTTTTCTTCTCTCAGCTTCGATCATAGTGCGTCTTAGAGCAGCTGCCTTGAATATTGGCTTCGGCAGGTGTCTATGCCGCACAATACGCTTGACTTCGGGAAGGTGCTTGTAGCGATTCTTAACAGCCTCATTATAGTCGTGCCTTTTCTGTTCCCTTGGAAGAAGCTGCAGGGACAAAAAGGTTTGGCGTTTAGACTAGGAATTTGATAAACAGTTTCGAATAGCAGAAGTGAGTAAAGGCGATAAAGACATTGTTTTTCTTTCTTATAAAGACGAAAAAGGATACCGTCAGTTTTAAGGTGTAACGTACAAGTTTTTATCAAGCTAGCTAACATCAAAATTTTTCTGACTAGAAAAATCAGGAATAAAGATATAAAAGCCAATGCAGACAAAGGAAACGTGATCAAAGGGAGTGACTCTTACAACTCCCAATTGCTCTGATGCTTTGGCCTTCCAGAGCCTAAGGTTGGTGTCATCACTCCCAGATATAACATAAGCCGCATCACAGCTGAATTTGACACAAAATACCCTGCAGATATAAAGGAATAAAATAGGAAGAGAAGGTCAGATAATGTTACACTACCAAGCCAAACAGGCTCAACTTTCATTTGATTCAGTGAAAGTGTAGCATCCTCACACGACTCGTTACTCAGAAAAATGCAAAAATAGGCAAACGCTTAGAAAATCAGAAAAACTTCACTAAATTCAGATTCCAGAAAACCACAAAAGAGGATAAAACATTGCTGATGAGAAAGGAAAAACAGGGCAACCTCTGCATTCTCTTTGTATGATAAATTTCCCGGCTGTGACCACCATTATACGGGAAAATCCGCACCTGCCCCGGGAAAATTTAAATAAGATAACGAGGAAACATTTTTAACGTTAAAATAATGTCTAATTGGAAAATAATATATTCATGTCAATTTACTCACTGTTCTATCATAGGAACCAGTTACAAATTCTCGACCAGTTGGTGAGTAGTCAATGTCCATCCTGGAAAAGCACAGAAGAAAACATCAACAAAGAGAGAGCTCATATATACACACACACACTTCTATAACGAAACTTAGAGGTGTAAATTGGGCATGCACGTAGTATCCGTAGTTAGGAACTTACACTGCAGAAACATGATCTTTATGTACGCACTTTGCCTCATCCAGCCTTCTAGCATCATAGCTATAACAGTTGCAATCTTCATTTGCCTAATTGATAAAAGAACATGATTTGCATTTTCAGAATAGGAGAATTCTCGCTGGAATACAGTGAGATTCAAAATGGCCACTTCCCGTTTCGCAATTCCAATTAGTAAAAGTAACGTGATCAAACAAAACTAAAGAACTGGTCAATAATCAATAGCAAGTTACAACAATAAAAAATAGCATCCTAACCCTTAATGTGATTCATATATAATCTAGAATAACAGTTCCCACTAGACAAAAGCAGCTGTAAGGATCACAGACTTTAGCCAGACAAGTTTCAAATAGATGTACTTACAGCAGTGAAATTAATTGGCTCCATCGGGTTCCAAGCGATAGAATTGTTTCTCGTCTGTCACAATAAAACAAAAGGTATTGCTGATTTCAATGAACAAAATGTTGAAACAATTTGTCAATTTCAGGACTAAATCAGCAAGCAGAATTTCAAAATGGGATGTGCCATCAATACCCTCATTATAAGCTTTGTTATTTCAGATGACATCCGTAAGTCATACAGTACAATACTGCGGTCACTGCAAAGGAAAATGAAAAAAGTTATTTCCTGACAGGAGATGTTCATACGGATTTCAGAAACAAAACAGAGACTAGACCGTACTGATCACCAATTTCAGAGAGTGCATAATTAGTACAAGAAAAAAAATATTTTTTTTTTTCATGAGAAGAAAGGGGATTAACTAAATAGACAACTCTTTTTAGCAGACCGATTCAATTATAAGCATTTATCTAATTTGGATACTCTTAAGAGTTGGAGACCCTAATCCTTCTAAGTCCCTATTGAACAAACATGGCAGCATTACAAGGTTTAAAATTGCACAATTGAATATTAAGGCGTTTTCTGTTTGCGAGTTAAGGCATAATCCTTAATGCGGTTTGAGGTGTAAGCCTCAAAATGAAACCATAAAATAAGTAAAAAAAAAAAAAAAAAAAATTGAAAAATCATATAGTAGGTAGAAATCATAACACAACATCAAAATTTTTTTCTTCAAATTTCTATCTTTCAGCCTCTTGTTGAACACTATGTAAACCAATGTGTTCATCTTTATGGTAGCCAAGCGATTTCTTTGGACCGGAAAAAACTTCAGAAAAATTGAGGCTACAGCCTCAATATTGCACAATTGTGTGCGTTTCTGAGTACGCCTCAATTCATAGAGGCATACACAATTTAGAGGGCAATTGAGGCTTAGGCCTCATTACTACTTTTTTCCACAATTCACTAAGGCAGGCCTCAAATTGTGCAATTTTAAACAATGGGCAGCAATACATGCACACGTGCATGCAAATACAAAGCATTAACACCAGCATATTGCATGAGTAGAAAACTTAAACCGGAACCATCTTAAATCATGAAGAGGAGTAATATGAAACCATCATTAAAAGATAAGAATATCTGATGTACGAGTTCCTATACATACGATGCAGTTGTTGCTAAGATATTTGGCTCTCCAGGATTGAATCGAACAGATATAACTGTGTCTGTTCCCCATTCAAAAGTCTTTTCTGGCACAGACCTATAAATCAGGGGAATATTATCACATGACGACCAAAAAAGAAAACTTTTATCACTAAATGAAAAAATAAAAAGATTGGATCCGAACTTATTGTGATTCCATATTTGTACGCCGGCTCCAGCAGTGGCAAAACGGTCACCATCCCACTGATGATCAACAGCCCTGAAATTAAGAAAGTCAACCTAGTAGAAGATACTTTGAAAGCAGACCACAGTACATTAAATATTAAGATGATGCAACATTGTCCAAGGAATTCCATTTAGTACTTACCAAAATGCATTTTTCCAAACATATTCCTCCAAAGGCTGGAAACATGAACCATAACTAGTTAGCTCTGCAAAATATCAAAAGTGCATTCATTGAATCCATATGACAAAATA
Organism: Ficus religiosa; assembly: GCA_024759925.1. Lineage (NCBI taxonomy): Eukaryota > Viridiplantae > Streptophyta > Magnoliopsida > Rosales > Moraceae > Ficus > Ficus religiosa. The sequence goes on from JAFMPE010146486.1 coordinate 7,154, forward strand.
AGGCAAGCACCACCTGAACAGATTTCTCAGACGAGTCATTTGATTCCATAGTAGAAGAAGAAGGAACATTCCAGAGCCGGACACTGAATCATGACCAGAAAATAGATAAATAAGCACACCACATAAAATGCATTATAGATGAGTATGAAAGAAAAAGAGTAGATAAATAAACCTATACGTCTAATATTAGAATAATAGAAAACATTAAGAAATAGAAACATTCAAGATATTATGCCTTACATGGAATCAGTGCCACAAGAAACAAGGATGCGTCCATCTGTAGATGCCGCTAGACCTTTTACGGCTCCTTGGTGTCCAGGAAACTTGCAGACTGTTCGCCTTTTTTATTTATCCAACGTAAGTCACACATGCTAAGTTCACCCATCAATGCATAATTGTAGCAATAAAAGCACAAGTAGATACGAATACATCAACATATACATATATTCAGTAAACAAAGTTAAGTTGGAAGTGTGTGTGATTACCTGGTAGCTATATCCCATAGACGAATATCTGCAAACATGATAAACCACATATTACCAACTCAATGCATGATGGTTGTATATCTTAGTTGAATTTGCAAATAACAATGGGCCGGCGTTCTTTCGTACTTTGAAATAGAAACAAAGTTAACCATACAGTTCAAAAATCTTCAATTTTGTTAGTAATTTTCGTCAGCTGTTAGTAATTTCACGACGCATAATTGTCAACGGTAAAAAGCTGGGACAAAACAGCATTACAGTTTGACAAGATCTATACAAAATTTCGATTCGTGTGCATTCATGCTGTTCATGATAAAAGTTAATGATTAAAATATTCAAATCAAATCAAAGTACCTCCATCCATTGAGCCCGAAAATATTCCCTTCAAGTGGTTCGGATTCTTAGCCATACACGAAACAGCATCTATATGCCCATCCATGGCTCCAATAAACGGCCTCGCAAAAATCTTCATTAAAAAAAAAAAAAAAAGGAAACCCAATTAATCCAACATAAATACCTGACACGCGCAGATAATCAAAAAGCAAGAAAATCAAAATCAAGAGCTCAAATTACCTTCTCCAATTTGGCGGCGTTGAGAGCCCGGACATACTCGATGGCTTTCTCTTGGGTTCGGATGCTGGGGTCGAAATTCCGGAAGACCCTCTAATTAAATTCCCAAAAAAAAAAAAAAAAAAACGAATTTTTTCAGAGAAATAAAGTGAGGAAGATCAAAGTTATGTGTTTGGACACGGAAAATAAGCGAGACCTGGAGATCTTGGCTTCGTTCTCGAGTGAATTCATCGGTGGAGCGAGAGATTACTTTCACCTTCATTTTTGTATGGATTCGATTTGCTCTGGTCGGGAATTGCAGATTCTCGGCCAAATTATGCCGCAAAGTTGACAAATTGATAACAATGGCATAAACCCTAGTGGCACAGGAAAGGAAAAAGGCGGAAGCTGGAAGAGCTTCTTCTTTGCTAAAACCCTGCAATTTTTATTTTTTTTGTTTTTTTTTTAATGGAAATTATTAGTTTTTTTAGTGAAGTTTGTTTAGCATTTATTTATTAGTTAATTAAATTGTGATTACTTTAAAAAAAAATTAAATCGTGATTAAATATGACAAGCGACGGGGCATAATTATGTCGTTTTCGTTAAAAGCTTACAACGACCTTTAAAAACGACACGTCGTTTCAAGCTAAAAAGATTTTTTATTTGACCCTAATGTCGGCTCTGAACTTCTGGCTGATTGCTTTTCTGTGGTTTATTCAAAGCGACTCGTCGTTCTGTTAAAGGGACGTTACTCCATTGAAAGGAGATATTGTTGTTTTGCTTAATTACTTTTTAAACTAAGATTATACTACAGGCACTATTAAAAAAATATGTATATATTAGATACTTTTCTCTATTTATTTTAAGTACCTTCAATTTTGTTTTCTCAAGTGTTGTGATCATCCCCTATATTTTTAAGTTCATGTTAAGATCACTAATTTTTGTCAAATTTATAGTGCATAATTATAATTTTAACCTTCTTTTTAATAGCTATGACTAAGCTTAATGAGAATCATTTGGTCTAAAGATCCAAACGAAAACATCGAAATTCTCATGTGAAATGCATCATTTTTATTTTTTTATTTTAAAGCAGCATGTTCCTTGTGGTTAGACACATGCCCCAGTGGGGTTGGTCACACCACTTTTCATATTTATTTTCAATTAAAAAGAAAAAAAGTTAATTTAGGTTATTCAAATACAATCAATATCTATCTATACCTAATAATCAATACCTAATAATAAAAGAGTCAATGCATGAATAGTGTTTTTTGGTCCTCCCCTTCTTCGTTATCACGTAACAACCATGTCATTCAACTATGTCATCAATCGTGTGACAATCCAATTACTGCTATATAACAGGTCCAGTTATTGCTATGTGACGGTCCATTCACTGTCATGTGACGTTTTTTTTTTTCTTTTACTTTTACTTTCCTTTATTTATTTATTCTGCAACTAATATTTAGGTTTCTTTTACTTTTACTTTCGTTTATTTAGGTTTTTTTCTTTTTCTTTTACTTTCCTATATTTTTAGTTAAAAAGAAAAAAAGTTAATTTAGGTTATTCAAATACAATCTATATCTATCTATACCTAATAATCAATACCTAATAATAAAAGAATCAATGCATGAATAGTATTTTTTGATCCTCCCCTTCTTAATTATCACATAACAACCATATCATTCAACTATATCATCAATCATGTGACAATCCAGTTACCGTTATATAACAGATCGAGTTATTGTTATGTGATGGTCCATTCACTTCCATGTGATGTTTTTTTCCTTTTACTTTTACTTTCTTTTATTTGTCTATTCTGCAACTAATATTTAGATAAAATTGATCAATTAGTATTTGGAAAACATATTCACTTTTAGCTTGTAATTAAGATAACTAAAGAATGTCAACATTCGGAAATCCTAATTAGCTTGTAATTTTAGCTTGTAAGTATAAAAAAAAACACAACAATTCAAATAAATTAAAAGGAACCGTTAATGGATTGGCACAACAATAAATTTCACTATTCTATTTTTAAAATGTTATTCGAAAGTTCTAATAATTTGTGTGGAACAGATAAATGAGGCTCATTCCATTCTATCAACGAGGCTCGAAAGTAATTAAAGGGTCGCTCCAGCTAGTTTTATTACTCGAAATTTCAGGATAATCCAGGAAATATCGGTTGGCGTCAAACAAACAAATAATAAAATATACCGAAAAATATCAGGGGCCTCAAATAAAAACCGAAAGGGCTTCTTGAATTTCATGGCGTTCAACTAATAAATACTTAATCACCGCAATGTAACATGCATTTTGAAATTGACCGGTATTCGAGTCGCCACATTACACTCGTTGAAAATAAACTTACATAAGAAACAATGTTTTCTCGAACCAAAACTAAAAATTCATCTACAGCATGGGATGACAAAAGGTTCACCTAAATTTTTTCACCGATGCAGCAGAGTATTCAGAAAAGCATAAAATCATCTAATTCCATCAAATGCTCTGCTTTCTTGGGGCGCGAAACTAAGAAAGCAAAAAGTTTGGTGCCCACTTGCATCAAAGATTGAATCCTCACCATCCAAAGATATGGTCGGCGTTGATACGAACTCCAGATTAGGCTCCGAATTAGGCATGAAACGGTGCAGATAAATAAAAAGCAATCTTCTTGGTCATGTCATGCTTGGCAAACCTAGTTATCTTCCCGAAAATCTGGATTCTCCTTCAAGATGACAAAGCCTTCAAGGATGGGAGAAAGTGGAATATACCTGCATGGACAGAAGCATATGTTAGAGCAATCAAGTATAACAATGGCGAAATGGTGAAATGGCCATTTTAAAGGGGAAATATTGTATTACTTCTCCGTAGCCAACTCTGCTCTGTCACCAGCAGCCAGAAGAACTGGTGTAGAGTGGGTCTGGAAACCAGTAATTGTCTTGGGACGGCCAGCTTGGCCGACAACATCAACAGCTTGTCCCACTCGAACAGGTACTGATATTGGTTTGAGATTCTCGTCCACAGTCATCAACATTCTTGGCTATCACAATAAAAAAAGAAAATTACCACAAAGATGTAATCTAATTTATACGGATAGTAAAGAAGTTTTCTTTCTTTTTGTTTTTTTTTTTTTTTCAAAAAGGAAAAAAAAAAAATTCAAAAGCCAACCTGCATTGCCAAAACAAGGAAGTACAGAACATAGTGGTATTTTCCCAAGATGATGGCTTTCAAATCAAGACATGCGTGTAGCATGGTTATAATTCCAGCAAGTGCCGTCCTGTAACAAGAATGAAGAATTATATCGAAACTAGAGGAGAAAGGAACTAAGCAGCACTTTTAGCCAATTGGTATGTCAAGGAAAAAGATGTCATAGGTGTTCGAACAATTGCTCTTCTAATAAATACTTACGGTGATAGCAAGAATCGCTCAGAATGATAAGGATTCAAAGTCAATAAGCCCTTCCCCAAGTGGACAAGACCTTGGGCGATTCGCACCTGAAAAGATTACCGAAGGAAACAAATGAACACTAAAAAAGCCACAAGGATAGAGTGAAAATTCAAAGGCAGAATTTTTAAGATGCATTACACAGAACAGAAGGCTGGCGTCTTTGTAGTAATAGCTTGAAAGATTGCGAAGCATGCCGGCTATTCTGGCATTGTTGGTTCCTGCACCTATCAAACCTAAGGAGATCACCGCTGCCTAAAGCATAAGAAAAAATAAGTTTTAGCCCTAAACTTGAACTGAATTGTTTTAGTAACAGATGCAAAGTATTGTATAATTTCTTACCATTGCTACTTCTGAATCTGTATCGTGGCTAAGCCTGCTTAACGTGTCCATAACATTGACCTGGTCAAAACCAGGTTAACAAATTAGTGAAACGTCAGAAGAGAATAAAATATTTAACAAGAAACAAAAGTTAATAACCATTAACCATTTAGTCACGTAAACAGAGCATTTGGAGAAAATAGGGTTCTCCAATCATTTCTAGAGAAAACCTTAAGCACCACACAGCAGATGATGCTGAGTTAGACCTAAATAGAACAATTACCTTTGGGTTTGATATGCAAAGGAGACCAAGTGCCAAAGGAACTGCACGTCGGATATTTTGTTCTCCATACTGTAAAAGATGCTCTAATGAACGAATTGCCATTTCCAGGCCCAGTTCCTCTGCCATGGCTACCATAGCAATTCCTAGCACAGCAGGTCCCTGGTGGGTTTCACTCTTGTCAAGATGTTCGGAACATTGAGTCAAAAGATGTTGGACCTGCATGACACGAAGTCAGCCACGTCATACACACAATGGAGATATTGGATTTCATATGAAAACTGGTTGACATCAAGGATTACCTTCAAAACATTCCCTGTTCCTGCATAGGCACAAGAAAGCAGAACCATATCTGTATGTTTTCTGATTTTCTCATGAAATGTCTTTGAAACTTCAGCAGTAGCCTCCACACTATCCTGTAAGGCACAGAATGGGATTCCAAAAAGCAATCAGAATATTATAAATCAAAAAACGGAATATTCTATCCAATGTAAGGGCTTCTTTAACCAAACACTGATATAACTCACAACTATAACGCACAAAAACAAAGCATTGAGCAAGAGAGTCATGATTGACCGTCTTAAAGTCCTGAGAAGTTATTTACCTGCTTCCCAAGGTATAGAAGACCAAGACTCAAAGGCAATAGCCGAGTAAGAGGCTCGCCCAACTCTGACTCATTTCGGTCCATTAATGCAAATATTATTGCCTGAGCAACCTCCTCATTGCATGACCCAACAAATATCAGGCCCAATGAGATCGCAGTAAATGCAATCACATCAGGCGGAGCTTTGGCATCATTAAGTATGCTGGACAGCTTATAACGCAACTGAATAAAATAGAGTTGAGTTAGCTTCAACTACAAACTAAATTTAAAAACACCAAGCCAAAAAAATTGAGAAAATGAACATGCTACTCGATGATTTTCAAAATCCAGCATTGATTATGGTAGTAAACATTGGGTGGACCATGTTCGCTATAAACACGGTAGACCATGTCCGTTACAAAATACAAGTAGCAGCAGATTACCAGATTCATCAACAGTAAAAGAAATAGGACATTTCACCTGCTCATTCCCGGTTCCAGCATAGGTAATTCCCAGGCCCATTATTGCACCAATTCGGATAGACGGATCTTCCTTGTCTACATAGTCACTAAGAAGTGCCAGTGCCTGAGGTAATAAATTAAGATTCAGAAGTGCTATTGGAGGTAACAGACTTCCCAAAAGAGAAAACATGAAAACAACTCACAGGATCACAATCATTCTTGATACTGCAGTTAACAATCCCAACTCCAAGCAAGGCACCAGCAATCACGTGGTTATCATTGCTGTGGAAGTACTTGTCAATTTGAGCAAGTCCAGAGTCGACATCCCATAGTAGGATCATACCCTACACGAAGATAGAAACTTCTAGTTACAGACTTACAGTTAACTAAATAACCAGAAAATAACTCGGAAGGCAAAGGAAGCACACCAGACTTGCTGCAGCACTTGTTTTTCCATGCTCCTTATTCTTAAAAAGCCAATTTCCTGAAGCACCACCACTTGAAGAATCTGATGGGATGGTCATCAACTTATCCTGAAATAGAGATCTGAGTCAATATCCATGACACTACAGCGGTCATTTTGCAAAGTATATCAAATGCAAATAACCTACCTGGCCAAAGCCAGCATTCACAAAAGCATTGACGAAGGTTGCAGCCAAGTTCTGCCTGGCGGAATCAACACTAGCACCAGCACTAGCCCGGCCATCAAGTAAGTGTGCCTAAAAAAAACCCCAAACATCAGAGTAGTAAACCCAGCTGTACGTAACTAAACATAAACTTTAACAAGATTACTTTGGGAATAGTCCATGCAAGAGAAATACAAAAATAGGTAAAGTCTAAGATTACTGAGAGTGAGAAGCATTATCAACACCGGCTTAATGAAGAGTAGTAAAGCTGTAAGGGTAATAAAGTGATTGAATGGCACACAGTAAGGTAAGCATGCTATAAAAATCCGCTAACATTAGTACTTCAAAAAAAATCTTCAAAAGAAATGATTTTCCATCACATAAGTTATGCACTAACGACAAATTTAAGAGAGAATCAATTTTCAAAACTTCAGAAAGAAAATGTGGTCTGTCCCATTTCCAGAATAGAAATGCAAGAAAAACATAATTGATCAGCTGTCAAACAAGCTAAATTGGATACAATTGATCTTTTATAACTCGAAAAAGGAAATCAAGGAGAAATATATGCAATAAGAAACTTCAAAACCAGAAAGAGTGCTGTGACAAGCTTTTCAGTTTCTCCATAATATTCTTAATATTCTAAACTTGACAATAAAATAACTATTAATAACAAACTTCAACAGATTAATTTAATAAATCAACGTCTGCGACTCAGCCTTCTAACAGAAAAATTCTAACCTTGTAAATATCCTCAGGGGTTTTTGCTTCCATGACCTCAATATCACGGGCAAGGTTCAGATAACCTTCACTTAACTTTGCATTGTTGATAATATCCTGCAGTGCCTCTCGATCGTCATCGTCCTTTGCAGTTTCTTCATCAAGCACAAAAGCGACACCCTTAACAGCATGAGAAAGAGAGCAATTAACAAACTCCTCCATCACTTTAACCATATCTACACACACACACACACACACACAACAACAACAACAACAACAACAACAACAACAACAACTCCATCCTTAATCCTACCATCCTACTAGCACAAGGGGGTTCAGAAATGAAGATAATAGAATTCATCTCAAATGAAAAATGGCAAGATGCAGACGTGCATAAACCACAGAATTCATCTCAAATGAAAAATTAGGGTCCAGCCAATTTTTATCTTTCTTAACGGAAATTACACCATGAACAGTACACGGTAATACTCAAAAAGAAAAAAGAAAAAGAAAAACACAGAAAATCTCCATTACAAGAACAGATTTCTACTACACTTTTAAAGTACCAACCAGATTTGGTCTAAGGCAAACAGCATAGTCTGTTAGATCAGTACTCAACAAGGATTATCAAGCACACGACAGTGCCAAAAGTTTAACCATAATTTCCAGCGCATCCATAGAATAATCATGAAGAAGACAAATAAAATATAGAACAACTAAACTTACATGTCGAGCAAGGATGTAGCAGAATTGCTTTTTCTGCTGTAGATCCTCGCAAGTTGCAAATACCTGCCTTACATACTGCTAAAATAATTAACAAATAGTTATTAGTTAACACCATTCTCTACCAAATTTGCACGGTCATACTTGAAATTTCGTGCGCATAAAAAATTAAAAAGCTGTAGAACTCCTGTTTTAACTCAATTAGAGTACAAACCTGCACATTATCAAGGAATAGAGCAATCTGAAGTGCATTTGTAAATTCCTCAAATTTCATATATATCATGTACGCAATATCCAAAACTAACATATCATCCGGGCCGGGTAAGTATCTGCAGTATTGCATAAAAAGTGGGGGAATGATAAAGTGAGAAAAAGATGAAATACACAATGGCATAGGCAATCATTTATCCTGGGACAATAAACGTTAAAATTAGCCAAAAACTAAAAATGGGGAACGCCAAATAACTATGAATACTTTTTCTCCAAAAAAATGTGACAAATAGACAAATTATCTTATTCCCCCTTCCACTTACCTTGCTGAACTGGTGAGGTAGAGACAAGTTCTTTTAAAATTTGTTCTATCAACATGCTCAACTAACAAATCCAAGTCTTCAACCTGGCATTTTTCATACAGCACAGCCAATCACAAGCAAATCCATCAAGAAATCAAATAAGCACAAACACACTGTTAATGAGGTAACACTCCTTCTTTACCTCCATCAAAAGGTCAACAGCTTCAGGTTCAGCATTGTGCTGTAAAGACAAACAAATAAGATTAAGCAAACCAATTTTCCTAGTACAAATGTAAGAGTCCCGAAAAGGTTTTGCATTCACACCATGCACCAAAAACCTTGGTTAACCATTCATGCAAGATGGAGAAAACAAAATATAAAACTTCTTGTTGATGTTACCTTCATGTGAAAAGCAACGATTTGTTGAACCAGTTCCATTAGATCCTCAATAGGGCCCTCTTCACTCTGCAATAGCATGTAAGAAGGGTAAGATAGAGCACCTTGTAATATCCCACACGTAAGACTGCATATCAAAAATTTATCCTCGAACTTCTAATAAATTCAAAGGATAGATTGCAGACCTGTCGCTTAGCATATTCCTGAGCAATTTCTCCAGCTAAGTTCCTAATAAAAGAAAACTAAATCAATAGGGAAAAAAACATTTACTACAAACCAACATCTAATATATCTATCTGTCTATCTCAGTTACATTTATACACACACGCACACACATATATATCTCAGATTTACCAGAGTTACTAATAATAAGGAGCTTCCAAAAAATAAGCAGGCCAGAAATACTAATTATGAAAATCAGATAATACTTGCCTGACATATTCATGGCCCCATGAACCAATATCACCTTCTGATCCCTGCAATCTGTACTTTAAACTTTCCTGAAATAGTTCAAAAATCGATGATTTACATTAGCACGTACTCTCAAACAACTGTAAAACAATCCAAATCAGCCATCCAAGTAGTTGAACCCAATATCAGGAGTAAACGCAATAATTGAGCATGCTTTGAACATGAGAACACAGTCAACAAGAATGAAGTTTGACCATCTCAATTTTGACCTATTAAACTAGGTTAAATGATACCATACAGAAAAGAAATTGAAAGATAGTTTAGACATACCCGTTCTCCTTCAGCGGACATGGTCAATGCCAAAACTGACAATATATCTGCCAGGTATTTCTACATTGTAATACAAAGTAAGTTAATGAAACCGCAGTAAATGGGCTTTAATTTTTGAAAGGTCCTACAAAAAAAAAAATCTTACCTTCAAGTCTGAATCCGCCATGGTTTCATAGTAAGCTTTTAAAGTTCCATAATGTGGTCGAAGAAACTTTAATGGCTTTGGAACAGAGGTCATGGAGCTTGTTGATGTACGGATTTCTTGCCTACAAGATTACATTTTATGCAATGTTAAGCCACAAGACATGGCAACAACCTATAAATGGAAGCACTGCAGTTGGAAAACAGATTCCTAAAACTATCAAGTGAATTCAATTACACCAGCCTGTTAGATTGAAAACCAACATATAAAAGAGAAGTCAGCATCATCAACAGAAGATTTCAGAAAACCTTCTCTGAAGAATAGAAAGACGTTATAGAGTTTTGAGACGTAAATTTCTTTGGTAATTGCACCAATTTGACAAACATCAGTAAATGATTATACTTTCTGCTTCCAGAACTCGGGTAAACATCTGGAGTCTACAATCTAAAGAAAGGCTAAATTCCATGTTCTGAAGGTACGGGCATCATCCATCAGACAAGGACCCTAAGATTCAACATATGAGCCGCAAAAAGAATTGGCTATCTATACATCCACAAAGGCTTATTTAATAACATGGACCAAGTAAATCCACCAACCTCTCCTTTTGATTCTTTTCTTATGAAAACAAAGATTTAAAAGGCAGATAAACTTAATTTCCCTGCATAGTTTTCTAGGTTAAAAGTTCTCATATTTAATTTATAGTAGCAACTAAACCACTTCTAACAGATTACAATTCCAATGCCTAACTTGACCAATGACACCCAGTCTTTGCATAAAAGTAAGTCAAGTTTTCTCCACTAGTTTGTAAATTCTACTTCCTCATATGCTAATGCTGTAACTGAAATTAGTAAATTAATTCAAGTTACTTTAGCATACACTCTTCCGCTATGAATCTCACCAGATGATAAAAGTTCACCTTCACCAGTTAACTCTATTATAGGACTAGCACTACTTGAACTTTTCAGAATCCAACATTACTATTGCAACCCAGAAACCGTTCTGGAAATCCCCATAAGCTCAGACAGAGATCGAATAAACAAATCCATGTAAATACCCAACAAAGAAACAGCCAAAAATAGTACAAAATTAAATGCAAAATTATTACCTCATACTCTCAAGAGCAACCTTCTGCAAGCCGGGATCAGCATCCTGAACCCTCTCCACGTACAACTCCAATTGCTGCTTCAGCGCCAAGTCCTCGTCGGACTGCGAGCAACCAAAATCGATTAAAAAAACAATTTTTTTTTTTTTAAAAATACTTTTTCTGAGCACTCAACAACAATCAAAATTCGCATGTTTTCTTAAAAAAATAGACAGGTAGAAATTTGCTTCCTATGTTTCGAATCGAAAAAACCTACTTTCCTTCCCGTTTCCGTCACAGTTTCTCAGCAACCAAACAATTGAAGAAAACGGAAGCATCGAAGTGTAGTGCAGAGAGAAAGAGTAACAAATTACCAAATCCTCGTCCTTTTTGTCGTCCTTCTTCTTGGGGTCCTTGGCGGGGACCTTGACGGTGGCCTCATTCCGAGAGCCGCTGGAGGTGCCACCGGAGCTGTTCGGATCTGGCGCCATGTTCGATGAAGGTCTGAGTGAACCCTAGATTACAGAGGAGCCAACGAAGTCTTTCTTTTCCTCTTCTACAAGAAAACCCACCCTTTTTTTCCCCACCTTTGCTGGCTTCTCTCTCTTTCTCCCACTCAGAGCTCAGGGTCTAATATACCTTTATTTAAAAATTAAAAGTAAAAATCCCAGTCGGTTCCGGGTCACCGGCCCAACTCTATTCTGCCGTCACGGGCCTAAGCCCAATTAAAATAGGTCATAAAACAATGTGGGCTCTTTGGAGATAACGGTTGTTGGATCTAACACGATTGTTGGGCCATTTTAGAGTCTCCCGCACCGTCGCAGGAGCAGGGATTCGTCAAGCGTCCTTGTTCATTTTTTTTTTTTTTTTTTTAAAAGAGGAAGTTCATGTCCTTTTTCTTTTTTTTTTTTTTTTAAATAAAAGAAGCCCACGTTTGACTTACAAGTTTAACTCTAACTAAATTGTACTTTTTCATCTTAATTTTTATCTTTTTCTGAAAAGTTAACAAAATTTATAACTAAATTTTAAAAAGTCAACCAACTCAAATTTAAAAATTTCAACTCAAACAATTTTACTAAACGCATACGAAGTTCATGTCTTTTTCATGTTCTCATAATTACAATAAAATTATATCATGTTAATAAAAAAATAAAAAATACTTCATTTTTATTTACTTTACTTATTTTTTTATTACTTTTCCCTCTCTTTTCTTTTTTTATTTTCTTCCTTTCCATCATTCCTTAAGTGTCATAGGTTGGATCCAGTAGAATCTGACTCATTACCCCCCATTGAGAAATAGCACTGACTAATTCTAAGGCAAAGAGTCGAGAAACTCAATTTTTATACTATTTCGGAAACCCAAGGACTCAATCATATGGATGTGAAAAATACAGGATTTCCAATCCTAGCAGGAAAAGGAGGGAAACAAATACTCAATATAAAACTGAGTAAACAAAATTCCATACTCAATCTCATAGATACATATAGAATTCTGTGAAAAGCCGTATTCGATGAAAAGTCATATGTACAGCTTGGAGGGAGATTCTGTCGACCTGAGATGAAGAGAAATGTCTATCTAGTTTATTTAGTTATTCAATTAAACCAATGATTCGTTATTGTAGCAGATAGTAACAACCATTTCATCCGAGAAAAGCCATCTTTTTTCTAACAATGTCTTTGTCATTTGATCCAACCTAAACAACCACATTTTTTTCATCTATTGATCAACATGATAGAGTGTGAAACAAGACACAAAGTTTAGTTAACTTTAATTTAATTTAGTATCATATTGATTTAATGTTAATTTTTTTATATGATGTGAATATAATAGTTTCTAAATTTATGAGATTCAGGTGCTTTCCCCATAAAAATATTATATAAAATAAGATGATACATCTAATAAAAGTTCATGATAATTAGAATATTTTAATTGATATGATATAGTTTTTTTTTTCTTCCCTAACGTTAGGGATGGGGGATTCGAACATCTTATTTTGTGGTGTAGTCAGATTTGAAATTACCGTTTATACATCAAAAAGAATATATAATTAATTGATTTAGCCTATTAATTGGAAGCAAGTTTTACTTCTAAAAAAAATCTCATAAATGGTGTCATGTTATTAATTAATTGAAAAGTTTTTGACAATGGTGTTAAAAACGTTTTTTTTTTTTTTTTTTTTTAAAGTTAAAATTATAGATGTATAGAGCGGTTATGATTACATAGTACATACTAGAGCATAAATTAGCAATTAACGGCATTGCTATAAATGCAATTCAATTGAAAAACGTAAAATGCACAATAAAGAAATATATTTTTCTTCCTTGAATAATTTGCGAAGGGCCTGTTCTTTTTATTCAATTTCTTTTCACGGAACACTAGACAAAGGCAATGGCATACTTTTTAATTATTGTCTAAAAACGTTAATTAAGGTATTGCCGTTTGGTATTGATCTTGATTATACTTAATGTAGCATATAAGAAGAAAATTAAAGTAACAACGATGACTTTTTTAGATCCACTTTTTTAAAAGTCCTTAATAGGACAAAAATGATGCTTAAATTTTTTATTGAACAAAACAAAAATTAAAACGGAATTTATAAATATTGTTAAAACCCTTATAAAGGTTTCAAAGTATTTTAGAGGAGTTTTTAAATTGAGAAATTACATATGACTTTGAGCTCTTATAGAGAGTTAAAACTCTTTCTAAAGAACTATTTTTAGAATTAGCTTTTAGATTGACGAAATCAAAAGCATGTACCGTCCAACAAGCACTGTTCCCAAACATGCCAATGTCTCAGCAAAGAAATTTTCCTACAGAAGTGGAGAATGCATTTCAACATCAATGCTCTCTATAGTATGAATGAAAAGTTGAAAGAAAGAAAATGTTAGAGCGATTTTGGGATGCCAATTGATATTTGAGGTATTCGGTAGAAAAGAAATTTGAAGGAAAACGAAAATTGGATGAAGAATTAAGAACACCGGGCCGCCATAACTGGTATTTCCATAAGTGGGTACCTTCTTTTTCTTTTTCTTTTTCTTTTTTAAAGAAAAAAAGATTGATAATATATTTAGGTAAAATGGTAATTATTTTAATACAATTTTTCTAACTTACAATATCAAACAAAAAAA
>JAFMPE010146519.1:4466-14501 GCA_024759925.1 Ficus religiosa
CATGTATACATATATATATATAAAATGGAACCACGTGCCTAATAGAAACCAAGTTGGGAATAATCTGGTGGTGGAAGGGACGATAGCGTAAGTAATTTTTCAACGAGTAATTAAATGACATATAAGAGTTGGAATTTCTTTTTTGGATAATGATATATTTGTAGTAACGAAATTCATCATTTGTGAAATGGTCTAAGACAACTGGATAAAACCTAGGAGCAGCCAACTTGGATCCATCGTTGACGTTGACAAAATATTGAGTTAAATATTATAGGCGTTTGCTATAATTTGAAAGGACCGTACTTTCAACATAATATGTAAAAGTGTTACGGATAATATGATATTTATTCAACGTAACAATGTTATAAATATCCAATCATTATATTGACTTATTATCGTATTATATTTCTCAAGTGTATATGTTACATTGGACGGGCAATCCTTCAGGGAGGATTATCGTCGATATAGCAAAAACATGTTCATATCTCAAGCAAATAAATCCAACAGTTCAAATACGCAAAGGGTGTTTTAAGACTATTTCAAAAATCGAGTTCATTTGGTTAGTTTGACATCTTTTCGAGACCAAGAAGTCCGCTCGCAATCCCACCTTCCAGGGAATAATGGTTGAAAAATATATGGAGGATTAGGAAGAGTACCAAAAGGATACGATACTAATATCGTATGGTCTTCAACCATCAAATCTTCACGTCATATTTATGTACTGGTTAATCTTATAAGATTTTGTTTTTATCTAGGATAAAAAACGTGAAATATTGATAAAGATACAGTACATCTCTTACGATAGAAGTAATATATTGCCTTTTTCCTTGAAATTTTGTTCAATTTAAACAGAAGACATAAGCAAATAAAAATAGGTCACATGATAGAAAATATTAATTTAAACACCACAAAATTCAAAGTATTAAAAGTCAACCCACATCAATCCATTTTTTTTTCCACCTAACCAAATCATGTTCATTGGTTCAATTCAAACCAAAAGAACTACTTCTCTATCGGCTAAACTAACCCAACAAGGCCATTTACGCATTTACACACACACACACACGAAAAGAATAAAAGTACTACGTATTTTTGTGGAAGAAAATAATGTCGTATGAACATTAAAATATCTGCTTATGTCTTTCCTAAACAAAGCTNTTTGTTCAATTTAAACAGAAGACATAAGCAAATAAAAATAGGTCACATGATAGAAAATATTAATTTAAACACCACAAGATTCAAAGTATTAAAAGTCAACCCACATCAATCCTTTTTTTTTTTTTTCCACCTAACCAAATCATGTTCATTGGTTCAATTCAAACCAAAAGAACTACTTCTCTATGGGCTAAACTAACCCAACAAGGCCATTTACGCATTTACACACACACACACGAAAAGAATAAAAATACTACGTATTTTTGTGGAAGAAAATAATGTCGTATGAACATTAAAATATCTGCTTATGTCTTTCCTAAACAAAGCTTTCTCTATCAACTGCTACCTTTTGCAAATAAACTCTTTCAACTTGTTTACATCTTTAAAGTAATTAACTTCAAAACCATTTTGGAGGGACCACCCTCCCTACTGGATTAGGAAATATAATAAGTAAAAGCTGTTTAGGAATGAATATGCATTATCTGGCAGCAGCAGCGCAGCCTTAGTGAAGCATTGAAGTGGGACGCTGGTGCTGGTAAAAATGTGGGGCAACTTCTGTTAGCCAAGAAGGATCAATAGAAATCACATTCCTCATGTATTGTCTGTCAGTTGATACAAGCGAATGGTATGTTACCCACTTCGGATTAACTCTGCAACACAAAAACAAAACAAAAATGACAATGATCGGTGATTAATACAAATCCAAATCATCTATTGAACATTTCATCACAAAGCCAAAGAAATAACTAAAAGTTTGTTCAAAAGAAACTTCTAGAATTTCTAGCAGAAAAAAAGTGATGTCAGACAGACGCAACCGATTCACCCAAAAGTTACAACTGTTAGGAGAGGTGCAAGAGTGCACTCTCTGGGCTCTACATGCTTAGGCCTTTCTTCGAGGACCTTTATGGATGGCCCAGGTCCACTTCGAGGCCCTGGACCACATAGGCCCACCCTTGAGTTCAAGTGATGCCCTTGCATCAAAAAGTGCAATTTTACCAAGATTCTTTCTCTACTAACCTGAACAACACAGATGATGGGTGGATATAAACCTCTTGAGAACCTCTGATGGTCTTGTATTTCCCACTGTGACTGTGTGCCTTTAGGAAAGTAGAAAGAAACAAATTAGATGCGATGTTAGCCAAAGTCTGTGAGTAAAGCTACTCGTAGAACATGAAAAAAAATGAAAAACATCTGTACTTGAAAAGAAAAACAGACGGTTAGTTGTTTATGCAATTGCAGGTCCTGAATAAATCACTCACTTCTAAATGGCATGCATTTGCAAAAAAGCCGGCAGTAATCGCCTTTCTCACTGCCTGCAAGCATTAAAAAGTAGCGAAGCAGTGGTCATTAATTTGCTGCAAGATGTTGCACGTTAAGGTAACACCAATACTAACTACATATTCTATTACAATTTTAAATCAAAATCTATTTAGTATATACGACACGACATGGATTTTGTTATAGACGGTGAATGTGCTGAAAAACTTACCAGCATATCTCCTTCACAGGATTTTAAGGTAATGCCTATTCTCCGTGCTATTCTTCGGAGTTGTTCTCGAATTTCAACTACCTTTTTCTGCAAACCAATCAAAGATGACAAAATTAAAGAAGTGGGAGAGAGGGTGGAAAAGGTACACACACACCTATAAAATGGACAAGATAGTAACATCTTAAAGGCCACAATAATTTTTATGGCAGAAGAATGAAGGAGTGGAATAAAAAAACATGTTTAAAAAGCATAAGATAGAAGCGCACCATGGCATGATAGTTCACAAAGTTCTTATGGCACCACTGTGAAGATTTACCAGACTGAAAAAATCCTTTGTAAACATTCAGGAACGTCACGTGGTCGCCCTGCTTGCCATTACAAAAGTTAAGAAGGACAGGTAACCAAACTAACAAGGGTATAACTCATCCCTGAGGGGGGGAGGGAAAAGTGTTAAAAAGTCATGAGAAATAAAAGGGTACCTCGGCAGCAGCAAATCTTAACTTTGCCTCATCCAGTTCCTTCTGTGCTCCTCTTCCAGAAACCCAGATAGACTGCAGAATAGCACTATACTTGTTAACTCTGTCCAAGGTGACATTATACTTCTAGTTTATTTGTCAACACAGACATACTGGCATTCTACAATGTGCGTGCTTTTTTTCCTTCTTATAAGAAAGGGAATGTAGCAGGTTCTCATTAGTTGGGAGTTGGCCTACGAATTAATAGAATGAGAATTACTTGAATGGAGAGAACGGCAGCAATTGTGATTATCTCCTCTGAACATCCAAGTTGACTTGACGACAAGATCATTTTTGATATCATAGGATCCTATAAATATAAGAACGATTCAAATTATAGCAACACTGACTTAGGGCATAGATACAGGTTAAAACTATTGACTAAAATAACGTTTAACGTACCAAGGGAATCTCTGCAACTTGGAATCCAGCAGGCGCGGTAAGTTTGGCATCGTCATCCAGGACTCCAAGTGAATAAAGTGCTTCAAGTGCCCGGACCATTGCTTCAGGTGATGGAGATGCTGGCCAATTAAAGCCCAAGATATTGTCTATTCCCAAGGCTTTTAACTGAGAAATGGAAGCACAACGATCAATGTCAATATGCCATAGAACACAACTTTCCATAAGGGACAATGCATTGTGGGGGGGTCAAAAAGGTATATTGTCATTTCCCAAGGATATCATAACGAAGAACCTGATAATTTCCTCTTACATTGTTTGAAATAAGGAATTAGTCAATTTAGTCTTTACCAACTTAAAACGATCATGAAGACAATTTTTGCAGCTAAAGCAATATTTCATCTACAACATGTTCATTTTTTAATGATGCTAGGACTCTTTTATACATGATAGTTGTGCACTTGTGCAGACAGTTAATAGGTTTCATACCATTAGAATGAAACAGCATACCTGTATGATGCAGGAAACAAGATTCGACCGTTGAATCTCTGGAATCCCCTCTGTGGCCATTTCATTGACAAAATACTCTTCTGTGTACAACCTTGTTGCAGTCATAAACAAATACATGAAGGTCAAGCCACAATATCCAGAGTAAGCTATAAGAGAAGCAGGTATTTATATGTAAAGCAACTGACTGGACAAATATGAGGGCCCTATGTTCAAGTAAAATATAGAATTAAGAAGAAGGTTTTAATGGGGCCTAAATCTAAATCTAAACTACGTTTGTTGTCTGTTGAGGACCATTCTTTGCTGCTTCACATGCAGAAATATGTAGACGAGGAAGCATTATAGCATCCGCAATATGATAGAAAAGGTGTAGACATAAGTATAATCAGAAGTATTATAACTTGGTAATGAAAAAATATTATTTTATGTTCGTGATTGGTTCCTTACAGTTACAACAAAGGGAATAAAAAGTTCATGCTCTTCGTTGAATTAAAGAAAGTTACAGTCACAAACACAATTATGTGATAAAAAAATCACTTGCGCACCTGTAACATTTCCCTGGGCGAATTCTTCCAGCCCTACCAGCTCTTTGCCTAGCAGATGCTTTTGATATTGGTGCCACTACGAGGTTTTCAATATCTGATATCTGAAGCAAAGTAAGTTCAAACAATTGAAAGACCACAGATGTAAGAAATTCGTTGCAGTTCAACAATCAAATAAGTTAAGAGCATTAGAAATGTCATTGCTCCATAGCAAAAACGTTAATCCTTAACTTATCAATCATTTAACCTTATGACTTGCATTAAGCAAAAAATGGGGAAATAACAATAAAAAGAACTAGGATTCATATTATATGGTAGATATCAGTTTCTCCACATACCCTTAATGGAAGGTATGCTAACTTATATTGGAATAAGGAAGAAAAACTTTTAGGAAAAGTTACAAACGAATATGATTCACAGGGCAGGGAAATAAAAATCCAGTAACTGCCTGCAAACTACATTGTTGTTAGAGTCCGGCTCAGTTTCAATTTCTTTTTATAAGAGTGCACTTTTGAATTTTCAAACACCCAAAAAAAAAAGTGTTAACGGACTTACAGGATTGTAGAACCGCTGCTTTGAGAAACCACTATCAACGACATAGACAATTCCCTGCATAGAACAGAGGAATACAGCATATGATGATGAAATATTTTGCTATCAAGTATGTATAATTAATTAAGTTTTATGAACATTTCGTTGAAATGCAGAGGTGTTACCTCCAAAGTTAATGACGTCTCTGCGACATTTGTTGATATCACTACTTTCCTCTTCCCTCGATGAGTGGGAGTAAACACAAGCTCCTAAAAGCAAAAAGGCAGATTCTAAGGTTCTTCTGAAACAAACGTCTGTGTAAATTGAAATTATCCATTGAGACGAGACAAAATGCATAACTAACCTGATCAGCCCGTGGAAGCCCAGAGTAAAGAGGCAAAATAATCAATCCTGAAAAAACAAAATGTGATATAGAGACCTCAGCACCTTTGACATAACCTCGCATCCAATGCTTTAACATAATACTCATCTTGCTATCCTCTACAACCTATAATTACTCCACACAAAGAGCCGAACAAGACTTTTACAATCTTTTGTAACTATTTTGGTAAAAGTAACGGATAAATGATAAATAGATAAATAAAGAGCTATGAACCATGTAGAAATACTATGTTGCTTCTACCTGAAGAGTTTCTCCCACGGTTTTGAACTTCTTCATTAAGCATTTGTACGACAGCATCAATATCATCTTGTCCAGTAAGAAATACTAAAATATCTCCCGTTGGCTCCTAATCAACATAAATAGTAAGTTTTTTCAGTAATACACACGACTAAAAGAAAAACTATAATGTGTGTGCTGCAATGTAACCATGGTACATAATAGAAAACCTGCCATAGAAGTAATCTCCTTATGGAAGAGAAAGCGATATTAACATCTTGGTACCTGATCATGAATGGACAATACTGTGGAAACAGCTGCCTGAACATAATTGGACACAGGCTCCTCCGCATAATGAATTTGTACGTTAAACCCTCTACCCTGGAAGAAAAGCAAATGTGGTGATGCTCAATCTCTTTTTATCCAACTCTCATCACAATCTCGCTTTAAAACTTCCTCAACAAAACAAGGTTTTCTGAAGAATAAGTGAGTGAAAAAGAGAGAAAGTAGAGGTCATTGTTGTAGTAAATCATACCTCAACTGATAGGATAGCAGGCTCCATCCTTGGTCCTTGAACCTCACCTTCCGTTTCTCGACGCTTTTTGCTGTTTTAGAAGGAAAGCAAGATAAGTGAATTAGTATTTGACTGTATATGGTTGTAAATCTAGCTTAAGCATTTGGCCCCAAAAAGAGTAAATCCGTATCATAGATCCACATATTGATGGCATTTAATCCCTTAAAGTTTATATATGGTCCATTGAAAAAGCTACAGAAAATATCTACAGTAATCACTCATTCCAACGGGTAGATCAGCTAGTAAACAAAAATCAGGCAATGCAGTTAAAAAGGGCAGAAAGCAGTAAAATGTTTTTGAAAAATGAAAGGAACTCCAAGCATTTGAGTAATATTTTCCAAATATTTAGCATTATTGTGGACCATCTGGTTGGAGAGAAATGCAAGATTTTTCAGCTGGAAGTGGATGACATTTATGAGAAGGGGAAATTTTCCGCCTCTTTATGTGCATCAAGAGATGGAGCTTTTAAAGGCTTTTGTTTTTCACTGATAATCCTAAACTGGAAAGATGTAATGGGATGATAGAGAAAGTTAGGATTGTAAGGGGTCACGGTTTAGATAGTTTTTGTTTCTTTTTGCTCCTTTATCTTTGTTCTAAATCGAGGATATCTTATCCTCTTCCGTTGCATTTGATTCACTAATGAATAAAATATTTTTTCTCATTAGAAAATAAAAAGGACTTCTTTGGAAGGTGTAAGGACAAAGTATGCTAATTAGTACCTATACAAACCAGGTCAACGAAAGAAAATGCAAGTGTGATAAAATACTTGGAACAAACCTGTTGTTGAAGAACGAAGCCATGGACTTTGCTTCAATTGTGGCAGAGGATATTATCAAACGTAGCTCACGTCGACGCCGTTGGATCTGGAATTTAGGATTTAGCATATATCAAAAATACAAACCATAGCCCAAATTTAAAAAAAAAAAAAAAAAAAATCAATATGAGTACGCATATGTTTGTCTTTTATTCTTAAGCTGTTAATTACATGTCCTAAAGTAAAATACCTTTCTCAAAAGACCCAGTAAAATATCAGTTGAGATAGATCTTTCATGAGCCTCGTCTACCATTATGACGCTGAGACATTCACATTAGAATGCAAGTTAAAAGGCGTGTGAATTTAAAATAAAAAATAATAATAAGAAGAAGAAGTTCCTCCATCATTGAACAGGAACTCTCAATATAAAGCATACTCGTTGAACTTGCATACAAGAACTGGAAGAAGATAGATTTTTATTCTATGCTTTAGAAAAGAGGAAAGCGGAAAAATTCAAAAAGTACCTATACTTAGTCAAGAGAGGATCATCCATCATTTCCCTAAGCAAGACCCCATCTGTTAGAAACTTTATCATAGTTACACCCTGTGCTGCCAAAATAGGAAGACCCATTTCTCATCTTATCGAATTACAACTTTGTAATATGATCACTTATTTCCCATGTCACAACGTGGTGCGTCAATGCTTGAATTTCGTCGAAAACACGTAAAAGTAAAAATGTCTTACATTTTTGGTGACATCTTCAAATCTAATTGTGTACCCAACTTCCTCTCCGAGCTTGACTCCCATTTCTTCAGCCACCCTCGAAGCAACTGCCTGCAGAACAGCACCTTTAAGCATTTGTAAGCAAAAAAATGAATCAAAACTTCAATATAATATCTTTAACTTCCGAAAAGGGCTCGGAAATCGGATAATAAATCACCTGAACAGCCAAACGTCTTGGTTGTGTACAAGCGATAACACGCCCACCATCAGCCCAGCCTGCTTCTTTGAGGTACTGCAGATTCAGAAGCCAAAAGATAAAAAAAGAAAAAAAAAAAAAAACATTTGAAATTACCGTTGAGAAGGGTGGTCGAAGATGCAAACAAGAAAGAAACTTTTTCTCGAGAAACAAACAGAGAGAGATAGAGAGAGAAAGGGAAAACCTGAGGAATCTGAGTGGTTTTGCCACTACCCGTTTCGCCAACGACAATGGTGGTGGCGTGATTCTCAACCAAATAAAGAATGGCGGTGCGGTATTTGTAGACGGGCAGTCTCTGTCGCAGCCTCTCGATACTCAAATACCCAAATCTGCGAGCACAACCGAAATTGAGTAACAAGAGTGAAACTGAGTAAAGAAGAAGAAGAAGAAGAAGAAGAAGAAAGATACCCAGAAGAAGAGGAAGAAGGAGGAGAGGAGAAGAAGAGAAGACCACCCTCCTCGTCGTCCAGAAGGCGAGGTTTCTCGGTGCCAGGCTTCCAAAACTGGGACATTTGCTTTCGTTTTTCTCCGCAGCCTTTGCTTGCCGTTAGCGTTGCTTTGCTTTCTTCTGCGTTCGTTTTCTCTGGGTTTGTCGGAGCCAAATTGGCCTCCTTACCGGGACAATGGAACCGACCCGCAGCCCGTCTCCCTAACCCTTAACCCGATCCAGCTTGTCTCGCACGTCTTTGTTGGGCTGAGCCTCGTTTTTTGGCCCACGAGATTGGCCCGTTTTCCCTCGTTTTTTCACAAATTTATATATTGCATAATTTTTTAATGAAAAATAATTAAAGTAAATAACAAAATTCTATTTTTTTTGTTTCTAAATAATCTAAAGTAAATAATAAACTTATTGGGTAAATAGTAAAATTTAGTTAGGTGAACAATAAATTTATTAGTTAAATAATCTACTTACAAGAAGTAAATAAATCGTTTAATTGATAAATATGTTATTTATTATTATTTACTTCAAACATTTTAAAAAACCTACCATTTACTTCTTTACTCTCTTTTTCACCTCTATTAGATGTAAAATAACCAAATTAATCTGGATGGTCAATCTACTTGTTAAATTAATTAATCCTTGATAGTGTCATCTTTTCAAGCCTTTAACAGTAACAAGTTAACGGTTATGAGTACTAGAGATAGCAACGTAGTGATGTGGGGGTGGATAATGATTTCCCATCACTTCGTGACCTTTAAAACTATTATCATTCCTGTCCGTATCTCACATATCCCATATTTTATTAACTAATGACATTTAAATATTACCAGTGTCTTTTAATCAAAAATTCATAGTACAACTCATGGAAATCCAACAAAGTGTTCATATTGATTTGTTGCTGGACGCTGACTTTTGCTTATTGAATAGTTTGGTCGACCTGGTCAACATTCTACATTTGCAATTGTGTACTTTGACTGGCGGTCCCATAGCGTGCACCAAACTGATCTTATAATATGTCAGACCAAATGAACGACCAGATTTGGTCCCAAAACATTCCAATGCTCGGTTGCCTTCCATCACACGTAACCAAGTCGAAGGCAAATTATATCTACGTGTAGAAGAACTCAATCACAAATATGAGCTATTTTCAAATCTTGAAACAAGATTCTTCTTCGTTTGGAATAATATTGGGGAAAAAAAAAAAAAAAAACTCTCCCGATGCGTTTCTCTTGTGTTTCTTTCACTTCACTTCCGACACTTGGATTCTTCCTTAACGTGCTGATTGTCTTTCTCCTCGTAACATCTTATGGAGCTGAAGCTGCCGACGACGAGAAGGTTACGAACATCGGAGTGATCATCGATGTCGCTTCTCGTATTGGGAAAGAACAGAAAGTTGCCATGGAAATTGCAGCTCAACAGTTCAACAACAAGTCAAAGGATCACAAGCTCTCGCTTCATTTTCAGGACTCTGGAAGAGAACCCCTCATAGCAGCTTCTTCCGGTTAGTTGTCTCTTGACGTTTTTCGTT
>JAFMPE010146530.1:0-11983 GCA_024759925.1 Ficus religiosa
AGAGAGAGACAGGGGAAGAGAGAGAGGGGGTGGGGGGGTCCCCATCGGTGGGGTGCCGAGGGGCGCCGGGGTGGGTGGGTAGGGGGAGGTCGGGGGGGCGCCGGCCGGAGAGTGGTGGGAGGGGAAGAGAGAGAGAAGAGAAGAGAGATAAAGGGGAAGAGAGAGGGAGGGGAAGAGAGAGGGGGTTTGCTGGCGGGGGAGGGGGCCGGCGGTGGGGGGGCTGGGGGTGGGTCGCCGGCTCCGAGGTTGGGTCGCCGGTATCCGTCGCCGGTGGCTGGAAGGTCGCCGGCGATGAAAAGGACTTTGGGTGGGAAAGCTAAGATGAGGTGAGGTGTATGGTAAATTTAGTACGCCGATAACATTTCAACCGTTCGATTAAATCTTAACGGTTAAAAAAGAGACTCTACTGGTAGAGTCTATGAGAGAGTCTCTACAATAAACTCTCCCATTTTAACAATATGGATAAATTCACAACCTAATGATACGAACTATGAAGACACCGTTTGTAACTTCCTATTGGTTTTTTTTTTTTTTTTTGGGCACAATTAAACGTCGCTATATTAGGAGCCACTTTTTTCCTTTTTTTTTTTTTTTCCCCGCATGAAAAGGGGGTTAAATTGCACTTTACCCTCTCAACAGTGGTGTTTTTGGAACTTTACCAATAAAAATAACTACTTTTTTATTTTTTGGCACGTAACCCCCATCCTATTATATGCTTTATTTATTTATTTATTATTATTATTATTTATTATTATTATTATTTTTTTGGTAAAAAACGATCCTGTGCTTTCCATTGTTGCCCATGACGATTTGCCGCGTTTGCAGTCACATTAGATGTTTTGTTTTTTAATCACCTGTGGCACCCCCTCTTTTTTGGGCCAATAATAAAATAAGGAAATTTTCATAAATCCCCATGACTTATGTCATTAGTGTCAATATACCCCATAAACTATGAAATGTACTTGTTGTAACCTGTTATTATTATTTTTTTGGTATGTAAGCACTTTAATATGTGCCAAGTTGCTATTCCATTAGTTTTCTTTCATTTTTGATGTTAAAATGCCTCATAATCTTTGCATTCGTGTTAAAATGCCTCTGATCTTTAATATTTGTATCAAACAACTCCATCTATAAATTATTTAAATATTAATTATTATTTGCTCATCTTCTAATAGCTTAAGTTTTTGGGATAGATTGATAAACCAACAGGTAGGACTTAGATGGAGGATTTGGATTCCGAATAAATTGTTTACTTAGCTTACGTATTCTGAAACTAGAGTAATTACAAATCTTATTCATGCGTATACTTAAACCCGTAATGAGAATGGGTTATTGTAAGTTTATTTTTATACTCATTACTATTATATTTTCAAACTAAAAAAAATGATTTATTTCAAATTTTTTTACAGTGTTATCAATAAAAAAAAATAAACGAAAAATTGTGAATTCAGGATAATCAAATAATAAACTAGACTGTATAGTTATTTTTGTTTAAGAAAATTAAAATTCATGTAAATTTTATTTAACATAAGTAAAACAAAAAATAGTGTGCAAAAAAAAAAAGAGTAAAACTTATTTTATTAAAATAAAAACTAATTTTTTTACCTATTCTAAAAAAGTTAATAATTATTAGGTAAGTATATAATGTAATATAAATTAAATAAGATAGATGAGTCAGTTTAATACACATATTAAAGATCATAGGCATTTTGACACAAATACAAAGATTAGAGGCATTTTGACATTACAAATGAAGGAAAAACTAACGAAAAATGAAGGTAGAGGGCAACTTGACACACATATAAAAGTTCAGAGGGTATAACATGTATATTTCATAGTTCATGGGGCATATTGACACTAGAGACATTGATATAGTGATTTTATCAATCTTTATTCTTGGACATTTTGTTGGTTTTTGAGCAGTCCTATTAGTGTTTTTATTTTGTTCATGTTGTTTTTGAAGGTAAAATGCAAGAATGAGAAAAAAAAAAAAAAAGGCATAAAAAAGAGGAATCATAAAAGCACAAAGCGAGCTGCAGCGCACCAAACATAATACGCGCTTACACTCCCAAGCCAGAGAGCCTGTTTATATTGGCTACATGACGCAAAACATCCGCTGCAACCCTCTCCTGCCCTGTTTCAGGAGCACTGTAGCCCTCTCTTCATCCATGGCAGCATGACTCCTGAGAAGCCCTAGTCGCCATATAAACATTGCAGCCTTCTTTTCATCCACTACAGCACTCGCACACATGGATGATTGAATTTAAGTTGAAAATGAGCTGATTTTTGAAGGGTATAAAAGGGAATAGTGTGAAAACAAGAGGAAGCTTTTTGAAGACCCAAATTTCAGACAAACAAGAGAGAAAACTTCAAAGTTTTTACGTGCTTTTCTTGGAGATTCAAGGAGATTGAAAATTTGGGAGTTTGTTCTTCAAATAGTTCTTCTTCCTTCTACCTTCCTCTCTCTTTGTAGCTCTTGAACTTATATTTACTCTTTGAATTGGTGCTTGAATATGGGTTTGATGTTTGTTTTAAATTTGATTATGGATTTGCGAACATTTATGTCTAGCTAAACTTTCTAAGTTAGGGGGTATGATGTAGTTTGATGATGACTATGTTTTGATGAATTTATTGCTTGTTGATTGAATCCCATTTGGAATTATTTGTGTGAAATTAGAGTTATTAGAATTATTAAATTTTTCATTAATTTGATTTTTCATTAAATTAGAGTTATTTGATGTGTGAAACTGAGATCGGGAGAGTTAATTTTATATGTTAGGACTTGGGAAACACAACCCATAGTAATATTAAGTTCGGGAGGCTAATATAACTTGGGTAATCACTAGAGTAGAGTTGCATAATAAGTGCTTAATTGGCTAAGTTAATAGGGTTGTGATTAATAATTTGAATCAATTCGATTAACAAGCCTTGAAATGGATAAGCATAGTTTAGTCAAGTGAAATCAAAACCCCCTAGCCTTACATATCATTGAGTTCCCTTCAATTCATATCTTCAATTGCTTTTATTTTGCTTATCCTTAGTTTAATTTAATTGCTTAATTTAGTTGCTTAATTTCATATCCTTTTAATTTTGATTGCTTAGATAAAATTGAGTCATTTTAATTGTGGTACTTAGTTAGTTTCTTAATTTCAATCTTTGTGGGATGATACTAGACGTTTTGTCACTTTATTGTTTGTGGTAATTCGTTCACTTGCGAGCACACACAAAAAAAGACACGTGACAAGTTTTAGGCACTGTTGCCGGGGATTGAAAATTTTATTAAATGTTGCTAATATTGCAATCAAATGATCCAGTTTAATTAAGGTGTTTCTTTCATTTTAATTGTTTTGAGCTAGTTAAATTTGTGTTTGTGACAGTTCATGTGAAAAGCTCAAAATCCCGATCTAGTGCCATTTAATCCGGAAATAGAAATGACTCTTCGAAAGATAAGGAAGCGAAAGAAGAAGTACAAGGCTCAATTTATGGGTGATCGGGAGAGCAACAATAATCAACAACGGGAGTTGAGAGACTACTTCAAGCCCATTGTGAATGATAACAATTCGGGAATTCTGATTCAATCTATCAAAGCTAACAACTTCAAGTTAAAGCCAACTCTTATCAATATGGTACAACAAAATCAATATGGGGAACTATCACATGAGGACCTGAATGTTCATTTAGGAACTTTCTTGGAGATTTGTGATACCATGAAGATGAGTGGTGTTTCGGAGGATGCCATTCGCTTACGCTTCTTCCCGTTCTCTCATAAGGATCAAGCGAGGGGTTGGTTGCAATCGATGCAACCCAGAAATATCACCACTTAGGAAGATTTGGGTCAACGGTTCCTCATCAAGTTCTTTCCACCATCGAAGCATCTCAATTGCGTGGAGAAATTGCTCAATTTCGGCAATTAGAATTCGAGCCTCTTTATGAAGCATTGGAGTAGTTCAAAGATCTTATTTAGAGGTGTCCACAACATGGGTATTAAGATTGGTTTCAAATCTAATTTTTCTTCAATGGGTTGAATAGCCCAATAATGGCCATTGTTGATGCGGCGACTAGTGGTACTTTGTTGTCAAAAAACACTGAGAAAGCTCAACAAATGTTCGAGGAGATAGCATCCAACAATTCTCAATGGCCTAATGAGAGATCCTTAATAAAGAAAGTTGCCAGAGTGCACGAAGTGGACCCGTTGGTTTCTCTTGCGGCACAAGTTTTGGCCTTGAATAGTCAAATTTTGGCATTGATTATTAGAGAAACTTCATCAAGCCAATAATTAGTGATGGTTGCTAATGCTTCTCATGTTGGTGATGGAAGTGATCAAGAGCAAGTTCACTATGTGAATAATCGAAACTATAATTACCGCCCCAACAATTTGCCTACTCACTACCATCCGGGACTTTGCAACCATGAGAACTTCTCTAATGGTAATCTTAGAAATGCTCTACAACCACCACCGGGATCTCAACAACTAATTACTGAGAAGAAGCCATCATTGGAAGACCTCTTGAGTACTTTTATTGTTAAGACTAGAGGAAGATTCAACAAAGATGAGGCAAAACTTGATAATATAGAGACACATTGTAGTAACAGGAAGGTAACTATGAAGTTTCTTGAAGTTCAAATCGGGCAACTTGCAAACTCCATGAAAGCCTAATCATCCAGCAAGTTTCCAAGCGACACAGAGACTAATCCTAAAAACCATTGCAAGGCTATCACTTTGAATAGCGGAAAAGAAGTCAAAGTTCCCAAACCTCGGCAAGCTCAAACTAAAATAAATGAAGTCGTAGTGGAGCAACAAAAAGAGACTACAAAGCCCGATTTTATCTCTTTTCTGGAGAATCCCCCAATCATTGCTCTCCTGTTACCATTCTTTCAGCGGTTCTGAAAAAAGAAGTTGGATACCCAGTTCTCCAAGTTTCTTGAGATTTTCTAGAAAATTCACATCAATGTCCCTTTTACAGATGCATTGGAGCAAATATCGAACTATGCAAAGTTTATGAAGGATATAATGTCAAAGAAGCAAAAATTAGAAGAATTTGAGATAGTGAAGCTCATGGAGGAATGTAGTGCGATACTTCAAAGGAAGTTACCCCAAAAATTGAAGAATCCCGGAAGCTTTACTATTCCATACGTTATTAGTAGCTCTACGTTTGAGAAGGCCTTGTGTGATCTTGATGCAAGCATTAATCTTATGCCACTCTCCGTTTTCCAGAAATTGGGACTTGGTGAAGTCAAGCCAACTACCATCTCCTTGCAAATGGTGGATCGTTCTCTCACTTATCCTAGAGGAGTCATTGAAGTTGTCTTGGTCAGAGTTGATAAGTTCATCTTTCTAGTGGATTTTTTTGTTCTCGATATGGAGGAAAACAGGAAAATTCCAATAATTCTTGGTCGACCATTTCTTGCTACCGGGAAAGCTTTGATTGATGTGCATAGTGGGAATTTGATGCTCCGGGTTAATGACGAAGAGGTCAAGTTCAACATCTACCATACCTTGAAGTTTCCGAAGGAAAGGTCTACTTGCAACTGGATAAAAGTGGTAGATTCTTGTGTGAAGGAGTTCACTTGTGATGTTTTGCATGACGATCCTTTGGAGCATTGCCTATTGAATTCTTCATCAAGGATGGATTTTGGTGAGGAGTTCTGTGCCAAAGATGATGGCATTATAGATTATGTTTTAGCTCTTGAAGCTTTACCTATTGAAGATCCTATGGCCCAAGTGGATAATCTTTATCCGATGACTATTCTTGAAACTTCTAAGGGTTCATTGGATGTTTCTTGTTCATGTTACGATGGGTTGGTTTTGAAGCAATTGCCCAATCATCTCCGATATGCCTTCTTGGGGGAGAATTCTACTAATCTTGTGATTATTTTAGAATCATTGATCCTGGAAGAAGAAGTGAAGTTGTTCCTTGTCGTGAAGAATCATAAGTCTACCATTGGTTGGTTGATTAGCCCCACAATTTGCATGCACAAGATCCTTATGGAAGACTCTTACAAGCGATCAATTGAGCATCAAAGAAGATTGAATCCAGCTATGAAAGAAGTGGTACGAGCCTAGGTCTTGAAGCTACTCAATATCGGAATCATTTATGCCATATCTGATAATTCATAGGTGAACCCGGTGCAAGTCGTCCCTAACAAGGGTAGAATGACGGTGGTCAAAAATGAGAACAACGAGCTTATCCCTACTAAAACGGTAATGGGGTGGCGTGTGTGCACCGATTATAGGAAGCTCAACAAAGCCACAAGGAATGATCATTTTCCTTTTCCTTTTATTGATCAAATGCTAGACCGGTTGGCATGGTACAATTACTATTGCTTTCTTGATTGGTATTTAGGCTACAATCAAATTGCTATAGCCCCTGAAGACCAAAAGAAGACAACCTTCACGTGCCCCTATGGTACTTTTGCTTTTTGTTGCATGCCGTTTGGTTTGTGCAATGCCCTTGCAACCTCCCAAAGGTGTATAATGGCTATTTTCTCTAACATGGTGGAAGAGATAATAGAGGTTTTTATAAACAATTTTTCGGTATTTGGCTCATCTTTTGATCATTGCCTCCATAATCTATCTCTCGTGTTGTAATGTTGTGAAGAGAAGAATCTCGTTCTTAATTGAGAGAAATGTCATTTATGGTTAAAGAGGGAATTGTCTTAAGGCATCAAGCATCTTTTAAGGGAATTGAGGTCAATTGGGATAAATTCTCAATGATTGAGAAACTTCCACCACCGAAGAATGTAAAAGGGATTTGAAGTTTTTTGGGCCACGCTAGGTTCTATCGGAGATTTGTTAAAGATTTCTCAAAGGTTATCAAACCTCTATGCAGTCTTCTTGAGAAAGAATCCATATTCAACTTTGATGAGTTTTGCTTAAAGGCTTTCAATTTAATTAAGGAGAAGTTGACTTCGGCACCAATCGTGGTTGTGTCCGATTAGAATGAACCGTTTGAGATCATGAATGATGCTAGTGATTATGCGGTTAGAGCGATTCTAGGTCAACGGCGAGACAAGGTTTTCTGTGCTATCTATTATGCAAGCCGCACTTTCAATGATGCACAATTAAACTACGCAACCACTATGAATGAGATGTTAGCGGTTGTATTTATTTGTGACAAGTTTCGTTTATATATAATTAGGTCCAAAGTGATTGTCTACATGGACCATGCAGCAATGCGTTACTTGTTTACCAAGGAGGATGCCAAGCCTCGTTTAATCCAGTGGATTCTTTTGCTTCAAGAATTTGATATGGAGATTTTGGATAAGAAAAGGAGTGAAAATGTTTTGATGGATCATCTCTCAAGACTTGAGCAAATAAAAGTGGATGAAAGTACTAGTATTCAAGAGATATTTATGGATGAACAACTTCCTAAGGTTGAGGTGAAGCTTCCTTGGCATACCAATTTTGTCAATTATCTTGCCTGTAAAGTACTACCTACGGACTTGTCGTACCATCAAAATAAGAAATTTCTCCATGATGTGAGAAGCTATCTTTGGGATGATCCAATCTTGTTCAAGAGATGTTCCGATCAAGTTATCCAGAGATATATTTCTAAAAAAGAAGTTCATGACATTCTTTACCATTACCACCTTTCTTTCTATAAAGGATACTTCGGAGTGACTTGAACCGTTGCAAAGGTGCTTCAATCTAGTTTTTATTGGGCCACATTCTTCCGGGATAGCTATTCTTTTGTTAAGACTTGTAATCAATGTCAACGAGTGGGAAACATCTCAAGGCATCATGAGTTGCCTTTGACTAACATTGTAGAGGTCGAGATCTTTTATGTTTGCGGGATCAACTTCATGGGACCTTTTTCTCCCTCTTTCGAGCAAACGTATATTCTCTTGGTGGTGGGCTACGTCTCTAAGTGAGGTGGAAGCTGTGACTACTCTAACTAATGATGCTCAGGTAGTGTTGAAATTCTTGCACATGAACATCTTCACTAGGTTTGATACTCCTTGAGCTATTTAGTGATGAGCGGACTCATTTTTGCAACAAGGCATTCAATACTTTTCTCATCAAGCATGGAGTCCAGCGCAAGGTAGCCCTTGCATACCATCCTCAAACAAATGGGCAAGCGAAAGCCTCAAACTTAAAAGTTAAGCAAATTCTTGAGAAGAGGTGCGTACTAACTGGAAGGATTGATCGATGAAACTAGATGATGCCTTGTGGGCATATCAAACGGCTTTCAAAATGCCAATTGGAACGTCGCCATATTGGTTGGTGTTTGGCAAAGCTTGTCATCTTCGGGTAGAGTTAAAACATAAAGCTTTGGGCAAAATTTCACTGTAACCCGCCTCTGGGCATCAAGCTAGGCAAAGAGACAAGTTTTGCAGGCTGTAGCAATTGGCCAATCTGCTGCAGCGCATGTTCATGGGCTAAGCTAGCTAGATAACCCATTTTTGCATGCTACAGCATAATTCTTGTGCATTGCAGTAGAGGGGGAAAAAAAAGCACTACAGCGGGCCTATTTGGTGCTGCAACACGTGCCAATAAATCAGATAGGTCATATTCTGCAGGCTCCATAGCCAACAAGCTCGCTGCAGCGGAAATCCGAAAAAAAAAAAAAAAAAAGAAAAGACCCGTGCTATAGCGCGAAAAAGATCTGCTGCAGTGTGAGTTCGCAGGCCTCCCCTATAACCTGAAAATTTTGCCCCAAATTGCATTATCTCTCGTCTCCAACTCTAATCCCTCTCTCACATTTTCACCCAAATATCCAACACCAACTCTAATCCGCCTCCACCAGCCTTATTAGCATGCCTCACAGCTATAAAGGGATAACCAAACCAACATTCAAGAAGATGACAAGTAGGAGGCGAGACATCATGTTGCTTGCCAGGTAAGTATTCTCATTCCTAAAACATTATGAACAATGTTTTACTTTAAGTTTTAGAGTGAGACAAATAGTTGGTCTTATTGTTCTTATTGTTGTTTTGATACCCGGTTGCCCATGATTTTTATGGTTTTTGTTTTTGTTTGTAATCTTCTTTGTGGTTTGTGTGTTATTTGTTCCTTTTTATATTATTATTTTTTTATTTTCATTTTTGTTATTTGTGTTTTTTAATTTAAAAAATATATATATGAGTTTTTGTTGGAAAAAGATGACCATAAATCGATGATAGTGATAACTACAAATTGTTCTCTTGAGGTCGTTTGTAATGTCTTTCAATTGTAATTTCTGTATGCTTGACACTTATGCTAGCTAGGGACACTTTTGACTCTTAATCACTTGAGTACCAGAATCTTAGTCACTCACTCTTTTTAAATAACTAGAGAACATTTATGCATTCGGCTAGGTTCACAGTTTATCAAGGGCTTTAGAACCCAATTTAGTGAAACCTAAGGCGAAATCCTAGGTTATTTAACATGGAGAGATTATTTAGGCAAATTTTTGGGACTATTTGAGCCGTTCTAGCCAACCCTTTGAAAATTATCCCTTGTTGTCCCCTTTTTAACCTTTAAGCGAATTTGTTCTTCGCCCACACTAGTATAACCTAACCAATCAAAGAATTCACCAAACACTTAACCTATCACTTTAAGTAAGAAATGCATTCTTCATTGTATTTGAGTGTAGTTTGTTTAACTTGAGCTTGAGTTTGGGTTTTGGATCATTCTTTGGTGGTTGTACTTTTACCTATTTTCATTGTTACTTGAATTAAAAAAAAAAAACCCCAAGTAAACATATAAATAAATATGTTTGGGGGTGTAAAAAAAAAGGAGAAAAAGACAAAAATACATAAAAAGTTTGAAGTTTTGTTTGCTTTAATTTCACTTTTATGGAATGAAAGGGTGATTGATTGATTTGATACAAAATTGGGGATTTTGGGGTTTTCCATTGAATGTTTGTGAAGTTCGTAGGGTGCAAGGTATGCATAGGGTGATCCAAGTTTAAAAATCTCCTTTCTCACCTACCATTTACCCTAGTCTTATGTTAAAAGCCTTATAAAGTCCTATTGATATTTGGTGTTATGCCTACATTAGCGGAGAGCAATAATAAATTGGGCATATGGTGGTTCTTAAGTTCATCATTTAGCGATAAGTCCATGAACTTCCTTAATGCAAAAATCAATCTGATGTTTGATTGGTTGGGTGGTTTTGGTCTTCACACACACACACACACACACGAGAGTTTTGAGTGGAATTGTGCTAGTATTAAGTATTGAAATTCTAGATAATCACGATGGTTGATTTTCCTTTCGAGCTTGAGACATTTGTAGATTTTGAGGTAAAATTCATGGTCACCATTTTTGTTGCTTAAACTCACACTGTGTTTGGTTGTTTGTTTGTCAATTGCTTCTCTTTCTTGTCTTTTTGTTGTTCTCTTGGCTTTTTCTTTGTTTTGTTTCTGCTCGAGGACTAGCGAAATTCTAAGTTTGTGGGTATTTAATATAGTGATTTTATCAATCTTTATTCTTGGGCATTTTATTGGTTTTTGAGCACTTTTATTAGTGTTTTGTTCATATTGTTTTTGAAGGTAAAATACAAGAACGAGCAAAAAAGGTACCAAAAAGAAGAATCAAATAAGCGCAAAGCAGGTTGCAGCGTACTAAATATCCACTATAGTACGTGCTTAAACTCCCAGGCCAAAGAGCTCGTTTCTAGAGGCTACAATGCACAAAACATCCGTTGCAGCCCACTCCTGCCTTGTTTCAAGCGTGTTGCAGCCCTCTCTTCATCCGCTGCAGTGCCTCTTTTCAGAAGCCCTAGCCGCCATATGCATGCTACAGCCCCTTTTTCATCTCCTACAGCGCCCGCACATGTGGATGACTGAATTTAAGGCGTAAATGAGTTGATTTTTGAAGGGTATAAAAGGGAATCGTGCGAAAACAAGATGAACCTCTTTGGAGACCCAAATTTTAGACAAACAAGAGAGAAAATTTCAAGGTTTTTGAGGGCTTTTCTTGGAGATTCAAGGAGATTGAAGATTTGGGAGCTTGTTCTTCAACTAATTCTTCTTCCTTCTACCTTCCTCTCTTTTTGTAGGCCTTGAACTTGTATTTACTCTTTGAATTGGTGCTTGAATATGGGTTTGATGTTTATTTTGAAATTGGTTATGGATTTGAGAACTTTGATGTCTAGTTAAACTTTTTAAGCTGGGGATATGATGTAGTTTGATGATAACTATGTTTTGATGAATTTATTGCTTGTTAATTGAATCCCATTTGAAATCATTTGTGTTTCTCTATGCTTTTTCCTAATTTGATTTTTCATTAAATTAGAGTTATTAGATACGTGAAATTGGGCTCGGGAGAGTTAATTTCATTTGTTGGGACTTGGGAAACACAAGTCATAGTAATATTAAGTTTGGGAGGCTAATATAACTTGGGTAATTACTAGAATAGGATTGCGTAATGAGTGTTTAATTGGTTTAAGTTAATAATGATATTAATTTGATTAATTTTGCATATTATTTTACTCGACACTCAGGAGAGGGAGTGAAATTAAAATTGGCGCCTAATATTAATGATTTGAATGAATTTGATTAATAAGCCTTAAATTGGATAAGGATAGTTTAGTCAAGTGAAATCAAAACCCCCTAGCCTTATATATCATCGAATTCCTTTTAATTCATATCTTCGATTGCTTTTATTTTGCTTATCCTTAGTTTAGTTTAATTGCTTAATTCAATTGTTTAATTTCATTTCCTTTTAATTTTGATTGCTTAGATAAAATTGAGTCATTCTAATTGCAGTACTTAGTTTATTAATTTCAATCTCTATGGTACGATACTCAATATTTTGTCACTTTATAACTTATGGCAATTCGTTCACTTACGAGCACACATGAAAAAAGACGTGCAGCAGACAAAATTAGGGAAATTTATGAAATTTGTCCTTAAAAAAATTAAGGATAAATAATACCACCACTAAATTAGATTTTTTTTGTTGAAGATTTAAAAAATCTATCCTAAATATTATTTTCATATTACTTAATTTAACCTTTTATAATACACTCATTATAATTTTGTTTTGATTTTTTTTT
>JAFMPE010146597.1:723-22016 GCA_024759925.1 Ficus religiosa
AACCAAAATATTTTAGTGCAAGATAAATGTAAAAACAAACAGATTAAAATTTAGAAATCAAAAGTAATTGCACACATATGTACGTTAGATATTTATTCAAGTAGCAGCATATATGCAGCTAGCCAGCTGTCTCCAACGTTGCAAAAAATATCAAACAAATCTTTATATATATATAGGCCGTGTACAATTAGTCCTAGAATTTAACTCATTCAATAACAAACAAAACGTACAAAAAAAAAAAAAAAAAGCAAAACAAAAAATATGGCAAGTTGAGTAAAGTTTTATCTACTGTCTAGCCACTCTCCTTCCAGGGAAGGCGCACCAAGGGTTGGTGAATTTGACTCTATAAATCTTCATTGAGGCAAGTTTTTTAGAACCGACAGGGTCACATGACTAGGCGCGCTTAAAAGTAGCAAAGTAAAAGTCAGGCCGACCGTCCTCATTTCATGGCATGCACTAAACTTATCTATGAACCTTTCTTTTTTCTTTTCTTCTTCTTCTTCTTTTTTTTTTTAATTAAAAAAATCCCTCTTAAATTTGATTTTGTACATTGTTTGGCTTGTTGGGAATGATTTTCTTTTTCTCTTTCTACCTTCGAGAGGGTTTCTAAATCCCATCAATTATACCTGAAAACTCAATCAGCTACTTTCTTTTTTCTTTTTTTTTTTTTCTTAATGAAAAAAATTGATTATTAGGAAAAAAGGTTGATATGCCCATATAATTTCGAGGAGGTGGATATCCTCTCTCGTGATATATGGATTTCTCATGAAGTGGATTGTCTATACACCATGATCAACGTAGTAGTGACGATTCAAACTTAAGTATTCGGCGAGTAAGATAAGCGACCTACCATAAGGACGTTGCCACGCAATCAGCTACTTAGTATTAGGTATACCAACCTAAACCATTTGCAAAGAAAGGCATGTGTAATCTCTCAGAATTCCATTTATTGCAATTCATGGAAATGGAATGGAAAAGGATGGTGTTAATTACATATCTTTCTATCATAAATAGCACTCATGCACTAACGTTGTCAGGAAGATTTTTGAAGTGGCTTTACAGATCATTTGGCCTCTTTATTTGGTATTGCCGCGTGGAGCCCTCCATACATATTTTTGTTTTGTGTCGTATTTAGTGAATTTTGATGGACACAGTTACGGACCTTGTAATGTGGATTCATTGCTTGACAATATTGTTGGCGCATAGGCTATTTCAGTAGGTGGGAGATAAAGAACATAGATAAATATAAACATCTGAATGAAAACATTTAGGTGGAAATATTTGAATAGATAAATTTAAGTAAAAATATTTGAATTGTTATCCAAATAGGTATTTGGATGTTAACGTGCTTCGAACATATTATTTGAACAGAAATGTTTAAATATGTATTTGAAAGTAGTTATCTGAAAAGACACAAGAAAGATAGGAAAATAATCATTTGAAATGGTTTTTATTTTTTATTTCAAAATACTGTAGAGGGTATATTAGAATGAAGGTAAATTTTGAGGCCCGAACGTTGTTATATGGTTGCACCAAACAGGGGGAACTAGGAAAAGTTAAAAGATAGTGAAAATAAGGCATGTATAGAATTAATTACATTGTTCATGAAGAGGGAACCTTCTAGGTAAGAATTATTTATCTTAAGGTACAATGATACTGTTAATTTTTTTGATAAATTTTCAACTTATTTTGGTTGTGTGGGAAAGTGGGTACGTAGTGCAAATTAAAGTTGAGACGTGAGAGGCTTTGAAGAAAGAACTGCACAATTCATTATTCCTTATGTTGTTGTATACAAAAACATACCAACAAACATCGAACATATAATATCATTAAATGCATTTAACCCAAAAAAAAAAAAAAAAAAAATTCAGTGCCCATAACGTAATAGTCAATTCGATGTATGGGTAATATATAACGCACATTAGATAGTGATATAAAATCTAGAGAATTGAAAAAGAAAAAACTTTTTCCGTTAAAAAATAAAACTTTATTTTAGTTTATTTAAATTACTAAAGTTGAATTACAAGGAAATTTTCATGGAAATTGGAAAAAATAAAATATTTGGAAACTTCACGTAATCTTCCCAGTTACAACTTCAGTTTCGGAATGTCAAATCCAGAAATAAAACAATATATAATTCAGCTTTGGAGTTTGGAACAAGACAAGTCTAGCTTCACGTAACGGCCTTCTTAATTTGTTTTTTTTTTTTAATTGAACAGGCCTCAGTAACGTTGTTGAATGACAAATTTACAAAGAAGGTCCAATAACAGGATGCCACGTAAGCAAAGCGGTCAACTCATTTTGTAAAACTACAGAAGGAAACCGTCGCCGACCAAAAAAGATTCACAACATCATTGGTCTTTCTCTTTAGGCAAAAAATTGAAGTGAAGGCACAAAAAAAAAAAAAAAAAAGGATTGGTCTTTCACGGTCATTCTAGAATCAACCGGTTGAATAGCCAAAACCATGATTTACAGTCTGTAATCCGCTGTAACATAAATATGACAATACGAGGTGACGAAAATAAAAATAAAAATTTGCAAGGAATATTAGGCTCTAATTCTCATTTGTAAATATCAATAACGTGATATGTGAGTTGTCATTTTTTATTGATACATAGATATTTAAAAATTATTGTTAATTAATTGATAATTCACAATCACTTGACTATTGGTGTTCAAATTAAAATTAAAATTAGTGTTCGTAACACTATTAAAAAGAATGATTAAAAAATGTTACCAAAGTAACTTCCTAACAATTCAAGTTTCACCAACCCTAAGCGGGTCATCTCATTTCCTATAAATACCGGCACACTCTGATATCTCCTTTCACATCCAAAAACTTGCTCTCTGATTTCCTGTATTTTCACTCAACGCATTCATATTATATCAAAGACCACATTTTCTCGTCACTTCTTTCTTTGAAAAATGAAGCTCGTTTTTGCTGCTTTCCTTCTTGTCTGTCTTGTCCTGAGCTCCTCGTTCGTTCAGACTACAGTTGCTGGTTCAGGTAAGCATATATATATATATATATATATGAATATGTATATGTAAGTGATGATTAGATCGATTGTTAAGAGATATATATATGTGGTTAAGGAATGAATTATATACATATATATATATGTATGTATATGTGTTGGAATGCAGATTTCTGTGGATCAAAGTGCAAAGTGAGATGTTCGAAAGCAGGAGTAAAGGAGCGGTGCTTGAAGTACTGTAACATCTGCTGCGACAAGTGTCACTGCGTTCCTTCTGGGACGTACGGAAACAAGGACGAGTGCCCTTGCTACAGGGACCTCAAGAACTCCAAGGGCACCTCCAAGTGCCCTTAATCACTTCCCATTTTCATCTTAATTAATTATGTTCCTCCTATTTATCCTACATATAATTAAGTTCCCTTTTATTTATGGTTTGAGAGTTAGAATTATGTTGGATTAACGGACCCTTATGTCTCAACAATAAAAGTTGACATTGTCTATGTATTATGGTTTGCCAATAATAATATTATTATTGTTATTATTATTTTTGTGTGAAGAATATGGTTTGTTCTTGGAACAAAACCAATAATGAGAATAAAGAGGGTCCTGTTTTAATTTGTTTGTACTCTTATATGAGCCTAATGTATAATTGGTATGTGCTGCGTTTTATTTGATCTCTATTTCTCTCTCTTTGATCCCTAGCGTAACGTCTATCGGGCAGGATCTTACGTTAAAAAAAAACAAAAACAAAAACAAAAAATGAATAACATATAGACGGATGTATTTGAACGAGTTCAGAGAACAAACGATGCAAGGTTCCATAACTCAATTCCAAATCTCTAATGTATATTAATATTTAAAATTACAGGCAGTTAATTAGTTGCCATATTGATGAGCCAATTTATAATTCTTTATAATTCCTTTCGCATATATATATAAAAATGTAGAGTTTAGATATTGTAAAATATGATGGGAAGTGCGGTTGGTGGAGGGTTAATTTGATGATCTCTCCAGAGATTGACTGACTGAATTTGAGTAAGGCACAAATTGCATGAACAGAGAGTTGTGTGTACGTTGTTCGTATCTCTCTGATGCAGTCCATGTGACGCCCGGCCCCAATTCGGAAGCCTTTCACCCACCACTGCCACAATCTCTCAATTTTCTTTCCCTCTCCAAAATTTTACTTACACACACACATAGACATTCATTGTCTTTCATCCATCGTTTTTACGAAACGACATTTATAATTTATTTTTAGGTTATTGTGCAATCGGTTGATTGTAATATAATATTCTCTTTGTATTGATAGTTTTGAATAGTCCATATTACAATATTCTAAATAAAAAAATTATATTTGAATCAATAAGTAGTTACAAGATATAAAATTAAGTGTTACAATTATTGAATCTATATGGCTGCGTACGGGATATATCGAAATATAATAGAGCATATTAAACTAATAGAAATTAGAATAAGATGTATACGTTATCCGTTAACTAAACTATTTTATTATATCCTCTCTTGAATTTACAAGAAAATCTCGGTAACAATTGATACGAGGTCCGAGAATCTATAAAAATGAAATGTGAAAACATTTTTCTACTTGATCGTTTACACGTTAAACAGAGCGTTACACGGATGAAATATATTTTCAAAAAAAAAAAAATCCTATTTCATATAGTTGGAACCTCCTCCACTGTATAATTGACCTAAAAGATTAAGCATGTCAGCTCACTTGTTGAGCTGGTTGCCATTTCTTCCTTGAAAGCATAATTCGCATTCCCGTTCAAGGACAGGCATTGAGCTGGTTTCCAATTCTCACCCTGTTTGTGAAGGAAAAAAAAAAAAAAAAAAAAAACTTTGCCTACCTGTGCAATCCAAAAGAATTGACCCTACTCCTGCCTCCTACACATGATTTTTTTTTTTTTTTTTTGGTGGGTGGGGGGGTGGTGGAGAGGTTCTACAACAACGACTACAGAAGTTACAAGAAGAGAGATGCTTTTAACCTCCGAAAATTCACAATTTATTTACTTGCATCACCAGAAATTTGGCCCCTTTGTTTCCCTTTGGGGGGATATTTTCTT
Source organism: Ficus religiosa (assembly GCA_024759925.1). NCBI lineage: Eukaryota > Viridiplantae > Streptophyta > Magnoliopsida > Rosales > Moraceae > Ficus > Ficus religiosa. The sequence continues at coordinate 5,786 of JAFMPE010146597.1, forward strand.
GGTTAGATGTTGACAGCACTTCTTGAGCGCTGTTATCAAATCAGAATACAGTAGATAAGATATAGAAGTTTTAAAAATGTAAAAGAGTGTTAAATTTAGTTTAAGAATGGTAAATCCTACTCCTTTTACTCAATTTGATAGTAATTAGTTCATGGCATGATAGGAACTTAAGGGGAACATAAATAATTTGACATCCATTTTCTTAAACAGGAAATTAATGCCAAGCGAGATACCAGGAGTGACCTTTCCTTGACTCATTTCTTGCATCATTGAATTCTTATTACTGATATTTATAAGTAGACACATAAATAGATGAAAAAGGGAATAACTCTTTGCACTATTTGTTCTCTGTTTTCTTTCAATGCGAAGTAAATGCGCGCTTAATCAATGGAAATCAAGTTATAGCTTTACCAAGCATAATAAGAACGGGTAAAAGTTTGCTAACTAACAAGTAGATCCTTTTTCTGTCTTTCTTTCTTTATATTTTGCGTATAGGTTACACAACAGAAGAGGGATAGCATATTTCGATCATCTCCTCGTAATGATCAGCGCCAAATCACCAGTATTGGCAATTAAATTCTTAATCTGTCTAGAGAAGGGCTCTCAAACAAAATTAAAAAGAAAAAAAAAAAAAAAGAAAAAACATTCTATACAAAACCATCATTCCTGGATAGAAATTTTGTTATGAAGTGGCTGAAGCTCTTGTTCTGGGACAACGGCGCCAATCGGTTCTTGGACAACAGCGCCAACAGGCTTGTAAGAACCCACCTCTTGCCTTCTGTGTCTCCAAAACAACCACGTACCTAATGTCAATAATCCCAAAAATAATGTAGCTATAACTCCCACAGCAACCGTCCATATATGTCGCTTCCACCATGACCTGCAGTTCTCCAAAAGAACCCTAATATGGTTAAAGAAAAAGGAAATACTGCAAGAATTTGCCGAGTTCAATGCCAAGTTACAAATGTAATACGTCGCGAATTGTGAATAAGAAATAACCCAATCGACAAAAATGGATCAAAAATTATGTACATTTGCAAACAGAGTAGGACAGCAAAAAACAAAAATAAATAAATAAATAAATAAGAAATAAAATCCTAATACGTCCTCAATGATTCTGTAGTTGCTGGAAAAAAAAAATTCATTTGAGGCTCAACTTACTGTTTTCTTTGAGGCTGAACTTTTAATTCAACCAGCTGGTAACTTCCAAATTTCTCAGGAAGCTGCAAATGATGTTCCCTCAAGCGCAAAATAATGGTCTGCACGTGAAAATCATCTTTAAGGTTCTACTTGAGCCAAACGATGGAAAAGCTTCACCTTTTCAAGTTTACATACATGAATTCTAAGCGTGACATTACCATTGCTGTTGTATTGGAAAAGTAGTTGGCAGACTCAGCAGGGAAGACAGCCCATCTAATAAGGGAATAGTTTCCTTTAACTTTTGAGTTCATCAAATGAACCTGGAAACGAAAATCAGGGATTATGAAGAAAGCAAGTTAATTTTATTTCAAATTTTCAAGAACAACATTAAGAATGTAATAAAGATAATAATGTACCCATAAAAGGGCCAAAATAGAACCTTACTCAGTCTGATAATATAAAAACAATGACAGTTTCCAACTCCAATCTACTTATTGATAGAATGACAAAGGTTCATATATTCAATTCAAGAATACCTTGGCAATTATATCTCAGTAATTTCTTCCTCTAGATTCACACATATTCTCTAGAAAATGTTTAGAAATATTTGTGTATTTTCAATAGGAATATCGTTCAGAGTGAGAAGTTATTTGGCAGGTCAAGTGTAATTGTCAATACTGTTATTTGTTATTTGTTTAAACAAAAATTTAAAAATAGTTGATTGTTTATTACAAGCTTAAATTATCAACCAGATCATAACAAGACATGAATAACTCAATTATACCTGTGAAAATTTAACTTCCAGTTCCTGGGCAATGAACTCTGTAAGTTCTGTAAAATTAAGTTCTGCCGATTTATTGATGCTGAGCATCATATCAAAAGTTATTTGTCCAATTTGAAATTCACCTACACATCAAATATAAGAGTTGTCATCAGAAGCAATAGCCTAGGTGTAAATGAGACAATCTGATAGCAAACAAGCATAACTTTGGTGCAAAGTGCATTAAGAAATACCACTCGCACCCATTTTGAATCACAACTGGTACAAACTACCAGTATTTTAACAAAGTACAAAATCCAAGCTTGAAACTTATTCTACCTGGAGAAACAATATCGGGTGATCCATGAGGAGCCGCGCTAGGTGGAATTTCTGTGGTTCTATTCAAGCTATCAAAAACTAAGGGAGGACCTGGAGGAGGAGGACCAAGATAGTTCAACTTCATCCAAAGTTCAGAACAATTAGTTTTCCAAAAACCAATCTTATTATTTTCTCGATCGTAAGTCACTAGGGTATTGCGGACAACAATTCCTGTAACAATTAAATGAAGAAATGGTGAGATAAACTCTGCAAGAATTCAACCTCCAAACACAACACGACAGAGAAAGAAGTAGGCTCTGTTGCTTACTTTGGGTATACTAAACAAGGTGGCCTTGATCCTAGTGTTTCCATTTATGATAAAACAAAGAATACAAATGAGAGAGGAGATCACATACCTCCCAAAAGAGTAGTTGGATCGGCATTTTGAAAGATCCCCAAGCAATATGCTCCACTGACCTTTGTATGCTTTAAAGAGGAAGAGTAGAAAGAAGATCAAAAGAAGGAAAGATACACAATAATGTATACATAAATGGCGCATTTAGTTTGAATTATGGTGATTCAAAATATCTTCGAAATCATAATATGTCAGATTTGTCATCAACAAAACATTCTAGACTTCAAAAGAAACTCTGGACAGAAAGTTACCCGAAACAAATAGTCCTCTGGAGAAAGTGACAACTTTTGCCCGTTACCAAAGACCATTTCAACATTTGGAAAAAACGTTGATATTTGGGTCACATCCCTGCAACATAAGTCCAATAAATTTAGAGTGGAAAGCAAGAAAACTAGTAACCAAACAGGTAATGTTCCAATACTGCAGGTCTACAAGAAAATACCTTCCAGCACCAGAAAAACAAATGTCGTTATAATTTGGGTCAGGACCATGTACTTGTTTAAGGGAATGCAATTCCTTCATAAGCTGCACAATAAAATCAATGTATTATGTCTTCATTGTTCAATATGATAGTCTGAGACAGTATTAATGGATTGAGAACTTAAATATATTCTTGATATCAGTGGACGGAAAACCAATCTAATTTCATAGTAACAAAAGCATAACTACTGAAAGAAAATTAACATCTTTTGACAAGAAATTGTTTCAGAACACTTGCCAGGATTCTACCTAGTCAATTAACTACAGAACAGTTAATTATGAATTATTTCCCTTCTAAAAGGGCAGCTTATGGATAAATTTCTGACCCATATTGTAACAGGTGTCAAGACTTTTTAAGTTTCGTTAAATGCACAAAAAATCAGCAAAAGAACAAAGACTTACAGCATCCTTAAATGCATGAAAAGCTTCCTCTGGGAGATAAGCATATGTGGTTCCACTATCCAAGACAGTTCCATGCTTTCTATCGAAGACCTTTGGGCTTAACTTCAATGGCTTGCCAGCCACGTGTATTTCCTTCAGATCGATGTTGTAGTATGGACTGTGGTCATCCCAAAACTAAAGTATATGTGTGAGATGCACAAAACATATTATACAGTAACAAACAAAACTTGTAAATGTCGTCAGAATACTTACCTCCGATAAGGATCTGAATGGGCAAAAACCATACCCGGGGGAGAAGAGATGCCACCTAGAATCATAGCACCCCCACCTACACCCATCCCACCATAGCATAATGAGAACGAGTCCCCGATAACACCCTTGTCAACAAGTTGATCCATCACGCTAAGCCGCCCACGACCCAAACCCATTATGCCATCAGCACGCTGGCTATATAAATCACCGGTTTCCACAGTTTCACAACCAAAAACCGCTCGCTGTGGTGAAAGTTGACTTTCACTGCCAAAAGAAAGGATGTCCTCGCCAAGCACCCCACTACTTGAGCTCATCTCAGCATATCGCCGCTCATAAGTGCATTGAACTCCATTTCTATCACAATTACAATTCATATTGCACTTTACAGGTTCATAGGTGCTAGATGCATTCGGTTGGAACCTAGGATCCTGAATCATTATATAAAAAAAGTAAAAAATAATAAAAATAATAATAAAAAAATCTAACATAACAGATATGAATTTATCAGCATTAATAATATCCAATGGCTACATTATTAATTTATAATTTCCAATGATTCTCTTTTCTAATTATCTGTCAAGAGAATGACAAAAGAAAATACAAAAGCGTCACACCTAAAAGCTCTCCTAAACTAAATTTCACAAAGTCAAAATATTCAGGAGAGAAAATTAGATAAAAGTACAGAATCCAAATGAACAACACTTGAATTGAATCGGACAGAATTGATAATGAAACCGAACCTGATGATGACCACACTGTTCACAATCAGCACAAGGCACGTAAGTCACAGTGCTTCCCGTATCAACAATCAGAGCGAATTGCTGCGGCGGCGTCCCAATCCACAGCCGCGTCGTATAGTAGCTGCCAAAAAAAAAAAAAAAAAGTTTAAAAAAGACCTATAAACTCGAAATTTCCAACAAAATTCAGGCAAAATCAAGGAAGAGAACCCGTTGGAGAGGAGGTCGTCGTAGAGCCTCATGCGGGCGTTGGGAGTCCGAGGGCGGTCGGATTTCTGAAGACGGCGGCCCTCGAAATCCCGGCGATGGAAGGAGGGTTTGGGGGAGGAGAGGTAGAGAGGAAGGATCGTCGGCCGGCGGCGGAGATCGGAGCCTCGGAGGTCCTTGGAAGCGGAGGCGAACGTGTCGAAGAGGACGGTGGAGCCGATTAAGCTGAGTACGGCGAGAAAGGTGAGGGCTTGTGGGCGAGCCATGGTGGAGGATGGGAAGAGCCAGAGGACCAGAGGGAGGGAAAGTCCTCTGTGCTCTGAGCTTTAGGAGGACAGAGGGAAAAAGGGAAACTTCCAAAACTTTGGTTGGGTTGAAGTTTCCTTGTGGGCTCTGCTTTAAATATTTATATATATATATATATATATATAATTCGGCCGATGAGGCAGAGGAGAGCAGGGAATATTCAGATAAAGTTACGGCGCCAGAAGTAACTAACCGAACAAAGCCGGAGCTACTTGGGTCAACGGATATGTCTGTAATATCTAATTATATTTTCCTTTTTTTTTCTTTTTTTTTCCCCTCTTCTTGTCTCTTTTCTCGTTTGTTAAACATGTGGTGTGTGACTTTTTATTTTATTTTTTTATTTCTTTTAGGGAAATGTGTGACGTTTTATTAACAAAAGAAAAAAAAAAACAAAAGGAAATGTTTTTCTCAAAAAAAATTAAAAAAGAAAATTTTTTTTTGAGACACCATACCTAGTTGATAATTTCTATTTATCTTTTTACTTTAAAAGAAAATTATGATTCGATGATAGGATTATTATTATTTTAAGCTCACAATTATCTCGATAATTTTCATTTAACTATGTAATCTCCGCTACAAGTTTCGATTGTTAAAGCAAAACAAATGGATAAAAGATGTTTGGTATCTCTACAGTACAATGAAATTAAAAAAGACAACTTAAACTAAGAGAATCATTTAGAGCAATAAGAGAATCATTCAGAAAAAGAAAAGGGTGAAGGTTAATTGGCATGAATGGACCCCAAAATCTTTAGTGGGTTATACTTTTAACTTTTTTTTTTTTTTTTTTTTTTGGTTTCCCTTTTTTGGCCAATTACATTCAAATTGTCAAATTCATAACAACTAAAATTTTCCATCCATTTTCATTAAAATTTTCACATATTCTCAGACACGTCACCTCTTTTTAAATGAAAACTGGAATGCTCTCATATAACAAAAGTTGAGCTCTTAGAAAAAAATAATAAGAAGAAGAAGAAGAAGGAAGCCCCCAACCACCCAGTTTGTCGCCCCTCGGTGCCCCTTAGAAACTGTAACGATCGCCACTCTACGTCTTCTCCGCGAAATCTCCCTTATGATGCCAGAGGCCCCTCTCATTCATTTCCAACCTAGTCACCGTGATCTCTCTTTTGAGACTACGAGTCCAACACGATATTAAAATTCCTCTACCACTTCCTGACCTGAACTCTTGTCGAGCGTCATTATATTTTTTAAAATTTTTGTTATGATTTAAAAAAATAAACATTATTTTATTTATGAAGTACTATCATTTTCTTAATTACTTCTAATTAGTGAATCACATGCAATGCACATGAATTGTTCCATTGAAATTTTTAATTGTCAATAGTTTAACTGCTGAGGGTTTGGTCAAAATTTAAATTAAAAAAAAACGACGATCAAAGTGTTACTTGTTGAAAAGCTTGGGACCGTTTGGGCAAATTATGAAGGATTAAATTTCGAGTTGTACTTTTTTTTTAACCAAGAAACTATAGTCCTTTGCAAACTATAGTACGCTGAAGGAAAAAAAAAAAAAAAGGTTAAACACATACATAGTCCGTTAGCTGAGTGAGGTAGTAGTGAAATGCAAATCAATGTCATAATGAAAAAAACTAAGGTTAAAAACAACAAGCGTACGATCACAAAGAAAACATGAATTGTAAACTGTAAACTTGCAACAATTTTAGCCTCAGTTTTCTGTCACCGACGTGCTAACGACGCTGAGAAGCTGCTGAAAAGCTCACAAGTTATAAATTTGAGTGCTCTCTTTTTCCGCGTCAATTTCGGCATTTGATTTTATTTCCACGTCACACGTTTTCTTTTGGCTCAAAGTTACAGAATATCCCCTACTGTCTTTAACCATTTCTTTTTTTTTCTTTTTCTTTTTCTTTTTCTTTTTTTCCTTTTTTAATGAAAAAAGGAAGAAGTTAAAGGCACTTTAAGATAGCAAAACAACATCCCAGTTCTTTATTTCGTTAGGATTTTGCTTTCCATCATGGACATCCGTTCCGTACGATTTGATTTGTTAATTTGTTACCTATTTTAAATGTTAAAAAAGAGACACTTGTCACACTTGTATTTGTCAAAAAGGGTGCTTTAGCATGTATCAAATTCTAAACCATATTCATTTCCTTCCGTTGTAAACAACTTATCCGGTTTAGCAAAACACCCTAACATCCCCCAAATTTGTGAAAACGAAAGAAATTTTAGCCAGAAAGTTCAATTCAAATGAAAATTCAAGATGAACTTCCGGTTTAGTTAATAGAAAATTCAGCTATTGTACAAACAAATTTGGTTAACTTTCAAATTTTAATGACAGAACATTCCACTAATTTTCTACCATCTCATCTTCTTATCATTTTAATTGTCTCAGCTGCCCTATCATTTTATTTGTTTCTTTTCCTAAATACTTTTCTTTTAATTTATTATTATTTTTTTTCATATTCGTATGTTTTATTTTTGAATTCCTACTGAAGTAATATGGAAACAAATAAATAAAGAACAAAGGCAATTTCACAAAAACAATTTCACCTAACGCAAATAAGATGTGCTTGTACAAGCAGTTTTGGATATACAATTAGCCAAAATGTAAATAACTCAGAGATTCCTAAAAAGACCTATACAGCTTCGAATCGGTCCAATTCTCCATCTAAAGATAACAAAGCACAAAACAGAAAACATGGCTTAAAAGCACATTCTACAGACAGACATTCCTCGTACTCTACATATGATATAACATGATAACAGGGCATGTAGCGAGATAAGGAAAGCTCATCCGGCACCGACAACCAAAAACGAAAAAGCATAAAAAAAACAGTGAGAACGAAACAAAAAGGACAGCAAATGACTGCCAACCTAGAGGTCCCAAAATTCTTTAAACTGCCTTTTTACCTTGTACCTGTCCTGTATGTTTGTTTTGGTTGAGTGGAATATTTTTCTTCTCAAACCAACCCAGTACCTTCTTGCCATAAAGATTGCTGCGCATCGTTCCAATGTTGTCTTCAACCAGAGTTTTTAGAGCCTTCCGGAAGTCACCCTGTTCTCAAAACCGTAAATAACTACTAATTAAACAGTAAGAAAATTAACTTCCAATCAACACTAAAATGCGTCTGTGCTAATTGAATGAATACATATTTCAACATATACTATGGTTCTGAGCGTGACGAGAGCTAAATTTTATCAACACGAGTGAACCAAAAAATGAAGAAAAGGAAGAATGATCTGACCTTAGACACCGTTACTGCCGTTTGAATAACGTAGTTTCCAAATTCATCTGTAAGAAGCGAGGGAACACGTGGATTGCTGAGCAACTCCAAAATGATTCCACTGGCTTCGACTTCATTTGCCTCTCTCAAGCTCCTCTCGACGACATTACTGCCATACTTAGTAGTGGAAAGAGACATATGACTCCCGCTAAGCTGGATGAGAAGAGGTCTAGTGATGCCTGGGATTTTCATACTCAGTAGATGTTGAACTACGTAGTTGCTGGATATAGTGAGAGCAATAACAAAGAAGAGTATTTAGTGAGTGAAAAAAAAGTGTCGTTATAATGTAGTGGAAAACTAAAAGCACTGATTAAGTTTTGTAGGGACAAACCCATAACGATCTTCCGAGAGGAGTATTGCATTTGCTATTATCCCATTCACCAGACGTTCTCTGCTGTACCCACGAGAGAATTCAACACATTGCTGCAGCACACAACATCCGGATTTCGAGGTTGCAATCTCAATAAGGTTATGAGCCACCTCATCCAGAAGATACTGCAAGTGAACATTCAATTAGATTCTAAAGAACGCTGAGTAAGAAATTATAGAAACTGGAATCTTCAACTTCATTGATTCATGCTTTTACTCAAATTAACTAGAATACTCTCATATCTAATCATGAGATGAGGTCCCTTAATACTTATGCATGAAGGCTTATACTAGTCAAAACCATGTACAGCCACAAAATTGCTAGTCATACCATATTTTGGCTTATAAAGGCCACAACCCTTTTAAGATATGGATCGACCAAAGTTGAAGCAAAGAGAAGAAGAAAACAAAAAACATATCCGCAACAGAGCTCACACTTTCAAACACAAGAACAAAAAACAAGTGCATCACCAAAAATGAGCAACTATGATTATTCATGCCTCCCATAGCACAAACATCTATATTAGCCTAGACAAATCTACTTGAATGCAGTTTTTATCAGAGAATACAAAATCTCCGTACCAACAAGATAATAAAAGTCACTAACCGATTTACTTTCTATTTAACATACAAATGCAGTACAAAGAACTAAACCAAGAAACGAATGTCCAACTCCAGCTTATCTTATCCAATCTACTCAAGAATACGGCAACTGAAAAGAAAGAAAAATATGAGAAATAGGTGAAAGGCAACCGTCTTTAACAAATAACTTAACAAGTAAAAAAACAGAAATTGGAATGAGAATCGAAATGGTTTAGAAAATGAAGCTTAAGGTGGGTCCATTGGTTCAAATTCCATAAGCTCTTTGCAGCTTTTAAAAAAAAAAAAAAAAACCTTTTTGTGTGCATAAATAAACTATAGAATGAGAATCAAAATCAGTAAATCGTCATTATATCCTACTACAACAGAAACTTTGCCAAGGGAATGGTAGAAGTAAAAGTCAAAAAGAGAGAGCCTTTAAAAGATATCAAGATAATAATAAACACAGGATATGCTCTGTTCCCTCATCTCCAAACAAAAGTGTCTTCTTCTTCTTCTTCTTCTTCTTTTTTAATGTTCAAAAAAGAAACGGAAAAGGTAAAGCATCAGGGCCCATATGGTTTACTCATTTATACTACCGACCCCTGAAAATTCTACCATGTCTCATGATTGAAAACGTTTAAACTTCAAAGAAGAAAGGAATTCTCGAAAAGGCTTTATCTTCCAAAGATGATGAGTGATGCAACTTTTAGATATTTGCAAAGAAAAAGATTGTTGGAAGATGTAAGAACACCATGTAGAGATATGCAGCAGCTAATCAATAAAAAGTAAGCAGCAACAGTAAATGAAAATTGACAAGCAATTCGAACTCCAAAAAAAAAAAATAATAATAATAATAGTAATATAAAATAAAAAAGAAGAAGAAGACAAACGCATATGAACAAAAAAGTTCCATCACAAGATAGAGAGGACGACCCAAAAAAGAGAGTATCAATAATCAAAAGAATACTTTTTAACTATAGCTGATCGTGATATGCACTTCAGAGGTCTTCGATAAATTCCAAGTAAGAGACTCAAAAGTCAAATTCACCCCAGAAATTTCCTACTAAATTCAAGTGGGTATTCTAAATGAACAAACAAAAGGATGAATAAGATAAACACAGCAGCAATTTCCGTATTAGAGTATTCAAACAAACCACGAAAAGTCATCACAGATTGGATAAAGAGTACAGAACAATACCTCGGTGTCTTCAGCGGAGAAATGTTTAACGCAATACTGAACGACATGTTGACCATTAGGACTTTTGCACAACACAGTGGCGTATGGCCACACTGCTTGCATAAACAAAGCGACCTGAAGTCTGCTAGTCACATGCTCCAACAATTTCTGCACCACACGAGTCCTGTCCCCCCCCCCAAAAAAAAAGAAATTATTTCATCAATTTCTCCGAAAAGAAATCCAAAGAAGAACAAACAGCAAAGACCAAAACGAACCCATGCATGTCAAGGCAAATTCGAATCAGCGAAAGATGGTTCCTGGTGAGAACCGCAATGATCCGGGTCCTCTGTATTTCGTCGCAGAGCTCCACTAGCTTCTGAACAACGTAGTTACCAAACGGGTCAGTCATCAACTCACAAACATGTTCGATAACCTCGTCGAAAATCATCTTGATTTCATAAGCATGCTTTAAGCATTCCATTGTGTTCTGCAGAACCCGACAACCGTATTGGTTCTTCGCCATGTCCGCAATATGCCCACGCAATTCCGCCACGGGAACGGAAGGTCGATGCTCCTGAGGCCTATAATAACGACCATAGCCGACATTAGGTCTCGAAGTGTCGAAATTTTGTCGCACTGTTCCATTCACTCCGAAGGCATCGCCGAAAGAATTAGAAGGCGAACCGTTTGAGTTCACAGGACTAGAATTCTTCATCAAAAACAGCTTGTAGAGGTATGATAGATGGGGATCGGACGCAAACCATTCGTGGTCATACGTATCGGCGGGTGGTGCTACCCAGCCACTGCCGGTTTCCGGCGAGGTCGGGCTCTGAAAGTCGGCGTAGTTACTCCAATACGGAAGCTGATGGTGATGATTATATTGACCATGTTGACGATGATTATAATCATCATCGGGGGAGCCGATATTGAGGCGAGAAAAGACGTCTTCTATGGATTCATCAGCGGCCAGGGGCAGAGGAAAAGCGTCAACATAATCCTGCGGCGGCCGCGGCGGCAGCGGCGGCGAAACCTCGCCTTCAGGGAATTGGAGTAGTCGGAGGCGGTGATCCGTCGTCGTAGGTTGCGGTTCCAGAGGACAATACGGCGGCGCCTCCGCGGAATATCTCCAGCCGTTTGGGTTCATCGTGCGCAGCGATCGCAGTGATCTTAGAGAGGGAGATTGAGGAGGAAGTTCGAGGGTTTTGGGGGTTTTATATAGGGGTGGGAACAAGGGCAAGGGCAAGTGTACTTGAGAAGATTTTTTTTGTGGGTTTGTTTGTTTTTTTTTTTTTTTTTGAAATTGAAAAAAAAAAAAAAAAAAGAAGAGAGAAAACAAAATAGGAAATTTGAAAATTGGGGGATAATCTAATTGGGGGAGGAGTACGAAGGTGAAGGAGAAGGAGGTGGGGGGATTGACTGAAGACTGGAAGTGTTTAGGAAGGTCGGTTGTGTGAGACCAAAGAGGATTTGTAACAATCTGCGTTTGCATGCAATTTATAGAAAGTTTTCATGCGATGAAAGGCGAAAGAGAGAGTAGAGAGAGAGAGAGTGTGTGTTACTGTGAAACGCGGCGTATGTCTGTCGCATAGGAGGACGGGCCTGCCAACGACCAACTGGGTCGTTGCTTGTCACTTTCTGCCACGTGGATGCTCTACATTGCATCTCGCTTTTTGACCGTTTGGACCCTTTTGTTCTTCCTTCTCTCGATGGATTCTGATGGTTATGATTAAATTGTTGACGGTAGGGATTGTTTCAATCATTTTCTCCACTGTACTATATAGTTTGGGATTTTTATTTGCTGACTTTTTTAATAGTAGAGTTACTTGGGAAATAAGTTTACTATAATTTCAAAATTAAAAAGAAAAAGTTTCATCAAATAGATTGATAGACGCATAGTCCCCGTTTGGGGACATTTGGAGACGGTTGTAAAGGATGATTTAGAAATATATGTTTGATGAAAATATTAATTGAAAATAAATTGTAATATAAAAAATATTGTAAAAATTTAAAATATATTCAGAAAAATATGTAAAATAGTTATTATTTCGTTCATCTTGTTATTTTAAGCATTTTGACTTAATGAATCATCTCATTTCAATTTGAAATTAAAAAAATATGTTAAATAAAAAATATATGAGAGCTTTTTGAAAATAGAAGATAAAATGTGAATTATAAATTTGAGAGTTTCAAAATTAAGATGGAAAAACAACATCTGGAGACGTAACTCCAAATGGGCTAATATGTCTAAGTTAGTTTAAAAATTTAAGTGATGTTCAGAAAAAATTAGAAAATTTTAACAATAAGATGTATTAGCAATAAGAGAATTGTTGTTTAACCATTCAATTAATTTCTTAATGATTTTATTCATAACATAGAACACTTATTTGTTGTGCAGCGTAAATTTTAACATAGATACTCGTAATTCAAATCATTAAAAACTTTTAAAAATTTAAAGTTTATTAAAGAAGCTCAAAACTATTGTCACTTGAAAATTAAGTCTTGGGTTATGAAAGACGTTAGTAAGACAATTTTGGTAAACTTTCTCGAATGAATACGAGAATTCTATAACTTTGAACTCTTAGAAACAATGACTTGGGACTTTGTTATAAATTATCGTCTTGCATACCATGTTAATAGTATATTAGTGGTTATGGTGAGAGTCTTGACAGAGACGAGCCCGTAGCAATAGGATGGATATTGTGGGAACGAGTAAGGTAGGAATTAGACAGTTAGTGATAGTGTGTAATTGTCACGTACCGGGGAGGTCTTGCAGTAACTCGGCTCCGCCAATCCAGTTTCTCTCAGTAATGTGATTCGTTTTATCGGCAATAACTCTTTTTATGTAATTGGTTTTTTTATTTTATGGTTTGTAGGTTTATGTGTAATAATGACGATGTCTTCATCGTCTTTTTTATTTGGGTGTTTTATTTTTGTTTGTTATTTATAATAACGGAGGTAGTTTCTCTACCTTCCGTGTTGGTTTTTTATCCGTCAGATCTAAGTATTTATGGTGTTTTGGTCCCACTAGAGTTTCTTCTATGCGAAGTTAGTAGTGACCATTGTTCTACTAAATCTTGGCCCTCAATTAATCGGAAAATTCCATCAATTGTCGGAGTTATATCAAAAAGAGCCTTGCATGTGCTTGATTTCAATGTGTCGAGATATATTATTGTTATCGGGTCTCAAACATACGTCTTTAACTTTGAGCATCATCAGATTTCACTAGTGGATTCTTTCTTATATATGGGTTTTATCTCATATAATAGGAGATTTATTATATTCAATGTTTTTTTTTTATCTCCTTAGTGAGACTAATCATATTTTCCCTTTCAAAAAAAAATTTCAATAAAAAAATTAGAAATCTAAACTCTAATTTTATATTATTGGTGAAACAATTGTCATTTGAATCATTTGATTTATTTTAATAATGATTTGAATTATAATTAAGAATAATTCTGTATTAAGTATTGTAAATTTTAGCATGAATACTCAAAAATCATATAAATAAAAACTTAATTGAAAAAATTATTTTTTAGGAAAAAAAAAATAAAGAGGCTATAGGAAGTTAGTAAGATTAAAAAATTATTTTCTATTAGTAGGAAACGCAAATCTGTTAGGAAACAAAAATAAAATGGGTTTGTTAAGTATATTAAAGAAGTTCAGAACCACGTTGAAACGTCACTTGGAAAATAGGTGTTAGATTGTGAACATTGGTAAGACAATTTCTATGAATATTTCTTTGAAAGTGATTGAATCTTTCTTTGAAAGTGATTGATTCGAATGACAAGGTTAAGATATAACCCAGATTTAATGTTTTATATATTTTTTTAACAAAAAATATATGATTGGTATACTATTTTTGAGGGATAATTTGGACTACTTTAATGTTGAAGAGTGTGCATATTTTTCTATTTGTTTACGAGTCTATTTAAAGCTAAAAAGTCGTTTCATTTTTCCTTGAAGTGCTCCATGCTTAATATAAAATATAAAACAAACAACTTAAGCTTTGCTTAGTAATACAATTTAAATTTAAATTTTTTATCTCAGTTTTCATTTTTTTTTGAAAAATCAATAAAAATTATTATTAATTTTTAAAAAATCAACAAATTCAAATTTAAAAATTTCAACTCAAACCGTTTCACCAAACGGAGTCTTAATGAAAACATTTTTCACTCGAATTAAACTTGTTCGACTCATTTTCTTTATTATTTCTTTATTATAAACTGTGTTCTTGGACCTTTCTCTGGAGAGGTGAAATTTGCTCAAATAAGATAAAGAGTTTTTTTTTTTTTTTTAAGGGATATGATAAGAAATTCTAATTTCCTTACTCCAATCAAAATAATTACAATAATAAGAATAATATATCAATGCTAAGATTTGTCACCAGAATATATTTACAAAAAAAAAATCTCTCTCTCTCTCTTTCTTCCTTTCTCTATCGCTAAGATTTGTACTGTTTATATTTCTCCTTTAAGACCAAAGTCTGGCACTGTTTTTTGGTTGGCCACTAGACTCCTAGCCCTTGAAAATATCCTTTTGGACTCTATGGTGGTGATTTTGATGGTTAGATGGCTTCGTGGTCAGAAGGGACACGTTTTGATATCTTTGGTCATGTAGCTTGGCTTGTCACCGGAAGTATTATCCATGAAGTTGGGCTTTTTCTCCTATTTGTGATTGTTATTTATTTGAAATAAAGGCGATGATATTGCTGTCATATATATGTTGCATTTTTTTGTTAAAGTTTTGTCTCCATTTTGTAATAAGGGAGGTGATCTTCTTCCACTCTCATATTGAATGTATATCCAATTTGCTAGAGTTATTTTTACGCAGTATTGGGGTTAATCTTTTTACTTTAAGTCTTTTGGCCTTAATTGATTGGAGTTTTTCATCGATTGTAGTGATGTTATTAAAAGAGCTATATGTGTGCTCAATAATTGGTGTGCCTTTTTGATTTCCAATTATCAGAATCCGGTGTACGTTTTACTTCATTGTGTACTTCACTATAATAACTTACCGGTGGAACCAATCTGTAATTGCAATTAAGTTTTCTTGTATGATAAGGTCATTCTAGTCAATATTGATGTTTGTATTTTTTTGATTTGGAATACAATTAACATTTAAAAAAAAATGAATGACATAATTCATAATAAAAAATATTATTACGGTGTTTCACTACGGTCTTCTTATCAAAGATTCCCCAACAATATAAGAAGTATTTAACGTAAAATAAAATAAGTAACGTACAATAATAATTAAAAATAATAATATAACATATAATAAATATGAAAAATCTATGTTATTAAAGAAATAAAAGACCTCTTACCGGACCATATTGATCAGCTAGCTTTCTTTACGGATCATCTTTGGATGCACTTCCAAGTAGCGTCACTTGATTTGCCCAAAATTTATTTTATTTTATTATTATCTTGGAACAACAAACTGAAGACGCAATGAAGTTACCGTGTAGTATGAAAACTTGCTGAGTGCTTTCCTTTACTAACACTTTTTTTTTTCTTTTTTTTTTTTAGGGGATCGTTTCTTAAAAGTACTTTAGTTGCAAAAGAAAATTTTCTATAAACAGTAACAGCTTCATGCTACAAAATTTTTTTTTCTTGGAATTGCACTCGCTTATTTGGTGACTTCTAACTTTGTCAACAATTTGTTTTCTTCATTCATGGCAATATTTATGTGAGGTTTTTTTGAATAATATCTAAAAATAGTATATTTTTAAAATATTATTTTATTTATGATGATTTCAGGATTTTTTATTTTATTAAATAAAAAATAAGCAATAAAGTAAAAATCTTAGTGCATGTTTGCAAACAAAGG
>JAFMPE010146708.1:0-21237 GCA_024759925.1 Ficus religiosa
CACTCAATCCCAGCATCCCAACAGTCGGGGCATCTATCCCGAAACCATAATTGCTCTTCATCTATCCCCGATACGAGAAAGGAACAGATGTAGACTCTCCCAATGAAACCATAATTTTCAACATTCATTTTACCAAATTACCTTCCATCCACCCATCGCAAGAGCCTCGCGTGCTTCATTCCGTCATTTTGCATTTCTATAATAGAGGGACCAACAATGAAATATTTGAAAAGTTTAGGTGCTAATAATGTGACTTTTTAAGTTTTACATAAAAAAAAATGAGACAACATATATTCTTTCAAGATTTAAAACTGAAATTAACTTCTTCTTTTTTTCCCTAACTGAGATTACGTTTTGAAAAAATGAATGCTATATTAAAATTAGCTAATTTATGCTAAATTATTTCCTTTTTTTAAGCTCTTTAATTTGTACGATCTTGTTTGAAATCTATTTTATAAATGATGATCACTGGATGGATATAATAAAGAGTAATATATTTGAAATTTAAAGATATTTTATTTCATTTTTCCGCTACTCATGATGGTTACTTTAGGCCTCTTATGCAGATATCTTATGCACTTTAAGCCTTCTTTACCCTCCAAGAGCTTAAATCCTTTGATTTTGTCGCTGCTTACCTTCACTTCTTTAGTTACTAATCAATATTTTTTCTTGTTGCATTTTAATTGCCTTTTCTTGGTCTCTTTATAAATAAAAAATGCTTAATAGTTCGAACGGAGAAAATAACAAATGCATGTCCATAGTTTTTGGATAACAACAAATACGTTGAGGTTCTTCACTTTCTATAAACCTCTCACTTCAGATCCCCTTTTTGACAATTTGGGGGTTTTTGATTTTTGGATATGAAGTTGTACATGGGAAGAGAGCTGAGAACTTTCTCCACAGAAAATGAGAGAGGAAGAGAGAAATTAGAGATAGAAAGGGAAAAAGATGATTAACATGGCAACAATTTTTATCATTTAATTTCTCAAAGGTTAACTAAAGATGCCAAGAACAATAGTTCTATTCCTAAATTATAAACACCAACTTCGAACTATTCCTAAATTATAAACACCAACTTTCAACTATTCCTAAATTATAAACACCAACTTATAAACACCAACTTTCAACTATTCCTAAATTATAAACACCAACTTTCAACTATTCCTAAATTATAAACACCAACTTTCAACTATTCCTAAATTATAAACACCAACTTACATGACGTCAACTTTTCATCTTTTTACAAGCAACAATATTTATCCTTTAATTTCTCAAAGGTTAACTAAAGATGCCAAGAACAATAGTTCTAATCCCAAATTATAAACACGTACTCACATGACGTCAAATTATCATCTTTTTATTAATAGATATAATAAAAATAATTATAATAATCCACAAGTCATATAAATTGATACTTAAAATTTAATATTATAATCAAATGAGTAAAGCCATTAGACACATCTAGTGTCCTTCTCCACCTGGTGATAGCCCATAGGACCTACTATTAAATAAAAACAATTTTTTTTCGCCCTTTTTCTCATTCTCTACCTTCAGTTCAGATCGCTTCTCCATTTGGCTGGTTTGTTCAAATCTACCTCTATCTCTCTCGACCTACTATCAATTAAAAATGACTTTTTTTTTCTTTTTTGGCCCTTCTTCTCATTCTCTACCTTTGGTTCAAATCTCTTCTCCATTTGGCTAGTTTGTTCAGTTCAGAAGGCTGGTTTCTATTTTTTTTATTTATATATATATATATTTTTTTTGGGAACTTGAGGGTAGGGGAATCTGAGCTCTACATCACTTATATTTTCCAGATCTTTTTGGCTATTCTATATACAAAAAAACACACATTCATATATCAAAAATAAAATAAAATAAAATAATAATAACAATAACAATCCTCTTTCTTTGCAATCTCTAAAGAAAATTAATTTGCTAGCGTGCTCCTTTAACTCTTCACGAGGGCATTGGTTGTTAACAAAAAGATTGGTTTGCAACATTAAGGCTTCGGACTTTTGAGACAATTTACCCTTTAAAAAAACAAGAGATATAGACTATTTCTAAAGGAAAAGAAAATCGAGCTCTTGTTTAAAAAAATGCTCGAAACAAAATCTCATCAAGTAACTAAGAATTTTAAGTGCTTTTGACAGAGGCAATTAAAATAAAAGATTTGAGCTCTTTATATAGTTTTAAAATCCCTTAACCCTTACTTCCTTTGCAATGTGGGACTAAGCTCTCTTTCTGTTTTGCCAAAATCCTAACACTTCTCTTTGAACTTGTATGACTCAAACACACTAACCAAACGAACCAAAACCAATACAATATTTTTATTGTTTGTGAGTCAAATCTCTAATTCCAAACTCTAACACCAAATCCTTAAGAACAAGACTTTGATCGCGCTTTCTTAAGAAAACGAAAAATTGAATGCAGTCTATTTTTGACCACGCCTTATACTCTCGAACACGACTTTGACTGGTTAAGTTTTATTTTTATTATGCAGTTTAACGGTAATGTGTCAGAACTGTTTAAGTTGGAGTTCTGTCAATTAAAATAAAAGATTTGAGCTCTTTATATAGTTTTAAAATCCCTTAACTCTTACTTCCTTCGCAATGTGGGACTAAGCTCCCTTTCTGTTTTGCCAAAATCCTAACACTTCTTTTTGAAGTTGCATGAATCAATGGTTCCGCTGCTACCTATTGTAATTGTTGGGACAAGTCATAAATCAATGGCTGCACTTAAAAGCATATTAGATGGATGGCTAAAGATATTACTAACGATTTGGTTATTTGTTGAAGAATGAGTGTAGATTATCTTGCACGTTTGACGGTCCGACTTGAAGGTATCCAAGAGGTTCCTCCCAGTACGGAATGGTCTACCGTGAAGCACTGTAGGCTTAAGGTCAGATACAATATCATCTTTCTTTGTTTTTGTTTTCTAATGTATTTTGTATAAGCATAACCTATCTGAATATGACAGTGGCGTTGCTTGAAGTGCCGGAAACTCCATAATTGGGAGGAAGTTTCTGTTGGATTCTACGTGGCAAAGTGGAAAAAGCAGGATACGAACCGTATATATAAGGTAATTTGAATTATGTTTTATATGTTAAAGTATTTTAAGTAATTTTCTATTGTGTTTTGAGACAGATTTGTTTTCTAAATTTTAAAATACTTCTTCTCAGTGTGCAGATTGCCGTCGAAACAGTAAATTGTTTGTCCATGAGTTCCATGGCACTACAGATCATGACAGAATCATGCTTATGTCTCTTCACTCTGAGCCTGAGGGACTTCAACCCGAGGAGGGATATTTCTCTGCCCCCTGTGAATTCGTTGTAGTGGATGTAAGTTGACATATATAGCTGGAAATTTTTTAGTCTTAGGCTTGAACTAATGTTAAGTTTTATTTTCATTATGCAGTTCAACGATAATATGTCAGAACCATTTAAGTTGGAGTTCTATCAATTAAAATAAAAGATTTGAGCTTTGTATAGTTTTAAATCCCTTAACTCTTACTTCCTTTGTAATATGGGACTAAGCTCCCTTTCTGTTTTGCCAAAATCCTAACACTTCTCTTTGAACTTGTATGACTCAAACACACTAACCAAACGAACCAAAACCAATACAATATTTTTATTGTTTGTTAGTCAAATCTTTAATTCCAAACTCTAACACCAAATCCTCAAGAACAAGACTTTGACCGCGCTTTCTTAAGAAAACGAAAATTGAACGCAGTTAAAAATCTATTTTTGACCACGCCTTATACTCTCGAATACGACTTTGACTGGTTAAGTTTTATTTTTATTATGCAGTTCAACGGTAATGTGTCAGAACCGTTTAAGTTGGAGTTCTGTCAATTAAAATAAAAGATTTGAGCTCTTTATATAGTTTTAAAATCCCTTAACTCTTACTTCCTTTACAATGTGGGACTAAGCTCCCTTTCTGTTTTGCCAAAATCCTAACACTTCTCTTTGAAGTTGCATGAATCAATGGCTCCGCTGCTACCTACTGTTACTGTTGGGACAAGTCATAAATCAATGGCTGCACTTAAAAGCATATTAGATGGATGGCTAAAGATATTACTGACGATTTGGTTGTTTGTTGAAGAATGAGTGTAGATTATCTTGAACGTTTGACGGCCCGGCTTGAAGGTATCCAAGAGGTTCGTCCCAGTACGGGATGGTCTACCGTGAAGCACTGTAGGCTTAAGGTCAGATAAAATATCATCTTTCTTTGTTTTTGTTTTCTAATGTATTTTGTATAAGCATAACCTATCTGAATATGACAGCGGCGTTGCTTGAAGTGCCGGAAACTCCATAATTGGGAGGAAGTTTCTGTTGAATTCTACGTGGCAAAGTGGAAAAAGCGGGATACGAACCGTATATATAAGGTAATTTGAACTATGTTTTATATGTTAAAGTATTTTAAGTAATTTTCTATTGTGTTTTGAGACAGATTTGTTTTCTAAATTTTAAAATACTTCTTCTCAGTGTGCAGATTGCCGTCGAAATAGTAAATTGTTTGTCCATGAGTTCCATGGCACTACAGATCATGACAGCATCATGCTTATGTCTCTTCACTTTGAGCGGACTTCAACCCGAGGAGGGATATTTCTTTGCCTCCTGTGAATTCGTTGTAGTGGATGTAAGTTGACATATATAGCTGGAAATTTTTTGGTCTTAGGGTTGAATTAATGTTAAGTTTTATTTTCATTATGTTTTATATGTTAAAGTATTTTAAGTAATTTTCTATTGTGTTTTGAGACAGATTTGTTTTCTAAATTTTAAAATACTTCTTCTTAGTGTACAGATTGCCATTGAAACAGTAAATTGTTTGTCCATGAGTTCCATGGCACTACAGATCATGACAGCATCATGCTTATGTCTCTTCACTCTGAGCGGACTTCAACCCGAGGAGGGATATTTCTCTACCCCCTGTGAATTCGTTGTAGTGGATGTAAGTTGACATATACAACTGGAAATTTTTTAGTCTTAGGGTTGAATTAATGTTAAGTTTTTTTTTTTTTTTCATTATGCAGTTCAACGATAATGTGTCAGAACCGTTTAAGTTAGAGTTCTGTCAATTAAAATAAAAGATTTGAGCTCTTTGTATAGTTTTAAATCCCTTAACTCTTACTTCCTTTGCAACGTGTGACTAAGCTCCCTTTCTTATTTGCCAAAATCCATACACTTCTCTTTGAACTTGCAACTCAAACACACTAACCAAATGAACTAAAACCAATACAATATTTTTATTGCTTGTGAGTTAATTTCAGCATCAACACCATCGAAAATGGTTAAACCACTTCCCCGAATCTTTTTGAGGGGGGTGTTCTTCGCTGCTCCAGTACGTCCATCACCCTATCACACCAACTCAACCCATTAATTTCACACGGGGTTTTATTTCTGATCTATTGTTGGTAATTATAGTCTACGAAACCCTATTTACTGGAACACGTAGGGTCACACCAAAATTTCACTAGTATTACGACATAAAGACATAACCAAACGAACTAAAACCAATACAATATTTTTATTGCTTGTGAGTTAATTTCGGCATCAACACCATTGAAAATGGTTAAACCACTTCCCCGAATCTTTTTGAGGGGGGTGTTCTTCGCTGCTCCAGTACGTCCATCACCCTATCACACCAACTCAACCCATTAATTTCACACGGGGTTTTATTTCTGATCTATTATTGGTAATTATAGTCTACGAAACCCTATTTACTGGAACACGTAGGGTCGCACCAAAATTTCACTAGTATTACGACATAAAGACATACCCATTTTACCTTTTCATTCTTTTATCTCGTCCATTTTTTTATATTTATTAAATTATATCAGCACATATTTAATCAATTTAGTAAATAAAAAAATTAATTAGTAGGTATTATGAAAAAATAACAGTTAAAAGACAATTAAGGAGACAAATATATGACTACAATTTATTAATAACAATTTTATGTAAGAGGTTAAAATTTAAAAAAAAAATATTTAAATAGTAATTAATTGTAGAAAAGTTGGCAAATCACATGGAAAATTAGTATCACCGAAGAAATGTTTGAATAAGGATACATTTAATATAATTTAATTCAATAGGGTAAAAAGAAGATTGAAAAATAAAATTAAAAAGATAATGGAAGAAAGCAAACAAAAAAGAGACTGACACGTCGGACTTAAGTGAAGAACAATATCATTTTATAGTGATAAAAAGAATTTTTTTTTTATAAATATGAAAGAAAGCCAAATTAAAATTAAAAAAAAAGGAAGAAAAAGAGGGAGTGCACCTGACAAAAGGATATAAGCATTTTTTTTTTTTTAACGAATACCATGGAAAAAAAGTGTTTGAGAGCGTCATAAAACAAAACAAAACAAAAATTAAGTATGCATATATTTAAGAGAGTTTTTTAGAAAGTGAATTTCTTGAATAGGATAAAGAAAAAGAAAAATGGACAAAAATAAAATGAAATGAAAAAAAAACTAAAATGAAAAAAAAAAAAAAGATCCGGAAAAAAACAAACGACCAAAAAATAAAGACAAAAGTAAAAAGAAAAAAAAAGAAGAAGAAAAAGGGCAAAAATAAAAAAAACTAAAAAAACTAAAAAAAAAGGCCTGAAAAAAAATAGAGGACCAAAAAATAAATACAAAATATTTTCGTTCAAAAAGATCTATTTTGACCGAAGTGGTTAACAACATTTTTTGTGTGCTTTCTATACATGTATAGATTATGAGAGGTCATTTCTCTTAAAAGTTAAATAAAATTAAATTTAAGAAAAATAGAGAAAGTAACAGTTCAAATATAAGCAAAAGAAAGAAAATATATTTTTTTTAAATGTTAGATTCAGTGTTATAATAGAAACAAATTCAGGATATAAATGATAAACAAAGAAATAAATGGATAGAAATCGCTCCACATAAATATATATATACATTGAACTTCAACAATGTAAACTTAAAAAAAAAAAAAAATGTTGAGAAATATTACTTTCTAGTTATCTTGCCTTTTGTGGCTAGTTTGTACTATGTTGGGCTGGAGGTTTTTTTTTTCCCTTATTTTTTCATAAAATATTGGAGATAAGAAAATGACGAAGGTGTCATAGAGGTGCCAACCTAGCTTAAATGTTCTAGTGCACTTACTGATTTAAGTCTTAACAACCGTAAATAAAAAAAAAATTCTTGTAAACATGTTATTTATTGTGTAAAATTTACTACTTAATTTTCAATTTACCTAATAAATTGATTATCAATTAGAATATTTTAAAACCTTTTTATTTATTTTAAATGTTTTTCGTAATGATGCTATTTGTTACGATTTCTCTTAGTATTGTTAAACCCTGCCAGTACCACAAAAGCACCAACAATATAAAAACAAAGAGAACATTACTCAAATAATCATTTTTTTTTATCTATTGATTAATATAACACAAACTCTCTTATCATAATCAATATGACACAAATTTTAATTTTATTTTATTTTAATTTTGTGTCATATTAATTAATTGTTATTTTTTTATATTATATTAGTACAATAATCTTTAAATTTATATTTTACAGGTATTTTTCCCCATAACAGATGCTTGTTCTCTTAGATTATTTTTTGTGGAAGCATAGAATATGAATGACATTTGAACGTTCTTAGGAATGCTGCGGAAAACCACAATACTGTCAAATCTCAATAAAATTTCATTGAACGCCCATACTTTTTGTAATCTATTTAATTCTTTTAGATTATTAGATAATCAGAAATGCAACGAAAAATTAGTAAACGTCCTTGAAAACGATTAATACAAGTATGATCACGAGGTAGATGCTTTCTAAACAGTTACCTTTGCTATCCCAAAATTAAATAAAATTTACACCAACTAAATAGTCGAACTACTTTATTGTCAAAAAAAATTGTCTAACTACTTCAGCTTACGCCAAACAGAATAGGCCGTCTCCCGCACTTTCAACTATCCCACTCCAACTTGAAGCATACTTCCTCCTCTTTCCCAAGCGACGGCAATAAATCTAACAAAAGGTTCGAAAGAAGAAGCCGCTCATCTTTTATCTCTCCGAATCTCTCAATCTTTACATCTTTTAAATGATGGCGCCAGCATTTTATGCGAGAAGAATCACAGCACGATGGGTGTTCTCTGTCCAATAGCTTCTCACAAAGAACCTGTATCGGAAAACAATAACAACGTCAGTAATTGTCTTTTTCTAGTCGGTCCAAAGCTTTTCCAGTTCCCAACTTCTAGAACAATTGTCATCAAAGTTACTTATTCAACAAAATAAATCACTCATTAATATCCATCGTCATTTTTTATCTTTTCCAAGACAAACTTTGTTCTTAGGTTCATCATACAGTATCTGCATACATACACATGGTAGAATTGCCTATAAAACTCCTTCATTCGGATAGATTGTATCTTTTTTGAGCTGATATACAGCCCAAGAAAAATATCCAAACAGCCATGTAGCCACTTATCAAAAGTTAGAAATTATCAACTCGATGATACATCTAAACAAAGTAAGAATTAAGTTAAAATAGATATCTCTTCAAGCCCAGGCATCAGTGCACCACACAAATACAATGATCAGCCATAAATTATAATTCAGGCAAGGCAATGACATCACATGACAATGAATAATTACTTATGTTTCCATTTACATGTAAAAATAAAGAAGTTACGACCATACCTTTATGCAGTCTTTTTGGACCATCGAATTCGAAAGAACGGATAACATCTTTGGATGACAACTCCACAGTATGCCATCCATAAGACCTGCATAATCCACTGGTGTTTCAGAGAAAGAGCAAGTTAACTTTAAATGATCGGTTTCGACCAATGTGGGGATTTTTCTTTCTTCTAACTCTTCAATATCAAAATTAACCTTCAACACAGAAACCAGTAATATGTCAGAGGAAAAAACACAAAAAATGGTACAAGAACAAAATTTTTATATGTTATTCATAAGAACAAGTTGATATTCGAGAACAGTGGCGAACATGCAATACTGCTCATACCTTGCACTGAATGAAATATAGATTGAGAAATTTTCTCTGAGATGAATGTCCAAGAAATTCCCTCAACTCATAGAACCAAGAACTCTCTGCAACTGATCTAAAACTTACTATTAAATCAATATCCATGGGACATGGAACATTCTCTGAAAATAATCCAGGCATATTATGACCCCTGTATTTAAATAATGATAAGGTTGGAGCATCAACTTGAATCCGCTCAATCTTGGAACATACAAAAACTAGTCGAAGACTCCTAAGTCGTTGTGCAGAAATCTCAACCTTTTGCAACATCTGGCAGTTATTAAGTTCAAGAACTTCGAGGAAGGGAAATTTAGAAAGACACGAATGCAATAAGTCATCGGTGATGCTGAAACAATTTATATGTAGTTCTTTCAAATCGTGGCAGGAAGTCAAATTGAAGCTAGATTGTGCTGCAGGAGAACTGAACCAGAAGTGTTTAAGATTTACTGCATCAACATCAACTCTCTCAAGGTCACACACAAAGCCAGAATTGTGAATACAAACTGCCTCAAGTTTATTAAGTCCGGATATCTTGATAGTTTTGGCTCCATGGATATCCTTCAGATGAAGATGCTTGAGATTAGGACAGTGACGGACGATATTTTGGATAGCAGTTTCACTTATCTGAATCCCGAACAGTGAAAGCTTTTGAAGACGAACCAGCTTGGAAGAACCACTCATTGATTTGGCCACGAATGTCGATTCACGAAGAGCGTAGGAATCATCATGTGCACACCTTTTTTCGATCTGCAAGGACAACTCTTGAACACCACTATCCAAGGACAATGCAATCCATTGATCAACCAATGAAGAATAGTTAAGATCAAAAAGAGGCAACGTTAGATCCAATCTCTCCATTAACAAATTGTAGCGAGCAAATTTCTTCAAGGAATCGTCCACAAGCTTCATAAATTTTTGAGTCTTCTCCTTGAACTCCTCTTGTTCCAAGATGAGACAGTCTTGTATATAAATATATTGATCAAGGTCAAATATAGGGTAGGTGTCCCAAACAAACCTCCAGCTTTTAGACAACACACAGGTTTGGTTTGCATCTTTTTTGGGGAGAAAAGACAATATACGATGCAATATAAAATCAGGTAGATTGGAAATTCTATCTATCTCATCAATTTTACCATCCATTCCTAGAAGGGGGAAAAAAAGGACAACAAATGTCAAGTTTGGGTGGAAAAAATAAAAACAAATAGTATCGGATCAGAGATTTTCTATGATTATAAAAATCAAATACTAATTCAGAGAAAGTGAAAAATCAAAATATGCATGTTGAATGTAGGGAAAGGCTTACCTGTTCTTCTGAATTATGAATACCCAGGCTTAATCAAAACCCTGTTCAAGTCTCTCTTTGGCTTTTTTTTTTTTTTTTTTTTTTTTGGAACTGAAATCGCTGTAAGATAAAAAATCTCTAAGCACTCTGAATAGATGCGATTGGTTTACACTTGTTCGGCCTTATATAGTTCTCGTTCGTACCGAGTACAAGCCAAAGTAGACAAGAATTCTGATTTAGTTGGGTTTCCGAAATCTATTTTATTTTTAACTCCGAAGTCTATTCTTTTTCTAACTCCGAAGTCTCTTGTGTGCAACGCAGATCCGCAACTACTGCTTTGCCAAATCCTATTGGGCTATTACAAAACTGATTCGAAGTCAAAGAGTTTCTACTAAAATTACGCTTTTGACCTCCACAACGACATCTGGCATTGTAGATCAACTGCAGATCTTCGTAGTCCTAAAAAACGTAGTCCACTATTAAAAAAAAAAAAAAAAAAATCTTAACAAATTAGAAGAAACAGAAAAGAGACTTACAACATTTGAACTTTACCCCCTTCACAATGAACACCCCCTCCACAAGCAAGCACTTTCATCATTTGGATTCCAACTCTCCAAACACCAAACGGATCAGAATTTATCCTCACTCGGAATGCCAACAAAAGTTTTCCTATATTTCCACTCAAAGTGTTAGAAACAAAACATACCAATTCTATTCAACCCAAAAAATACAGATCGTCGGAGGGAAGGGGGCACAAAGGGAGTCGTCGGAGGGGGAGGGGAAAGAGAGGGAGTCACCGGATGGGGAGGGGCGAGATAGGGAGTCGACCATCCGAGGGGGGAGAGGGGGGCTGCGGGAGATAGAGGCGCGACGTCTGAGCACCACCCCCGAGAGGTCGAAATCCGAGCACCACCGCCCACTGACCCTGCGCCGATCCAGCCTCCCCTCCCCTGCACCGATCCAGTCTTCGTCGGCCCTTCCCTTCGTGAACCGGCCTCCGCCGTCCCTCCCCTGTGCCGATTCAGTCTTCGTCGGCCCTCCCCTGCGCGAACCGGCCTCCGCAGCATGCCGTCCAGCCCAACCCCTCCCCGATTAGGGTTTTTTTTTTTCTGAAAAATCTGGTGGGTTTTGAATGTAAATCCAATGGGCATTGCTAGTATTTTTATTTTAAAAAAAAAAAAAAAAAAAACTTAATTTACCACTTGCTAACTTTCTTTTCTAATCGGATCAAATGAAATCAAGCACGTATATATACAAGCAACGACTAAAATTGATTCACCCAAAAAAAAATTAAAAAAACTAACGACACCAGCATGTTTTTTTATTTTTTATTTTTTATTTTTAACAATGAGATCTGTTTCTTAACAGTTACGACAAACGAAAAAATAATAATAATAATGATAAGGAGAGAGAACAATTGTAGTTTTTCTAAACGACACCAAAATGTTTTTATTTTTTTTTTAAACAATGAGATTTGTTTTTTAACGGTTAACACAAACGTACTGGGAAAACTTTAATAATGAAATAATCATCACCAAGGCCAGGATATGATGTTTAATCATCAATAAATTTTGATAAAAAGATATATCTGAATTAATTTAAAAGTAAAATTAGGGTTAACAGTTTGACGAATTAATTGAATTAATTGACTTGGGTTAACAGTCATACACGTTTAAACTTTTTCTTTAAAGAGAGAAAACCTTAATTCACTGAGTGATTGAATATGAGAATGAATAATACATAATCTTTAGACTGCGAACCATAACTTATTTATACGTGTATGGCATTTTATTTTATTATCTGCCCATCATAACTAATGAAATAAAATACTTAGTTTCTACACATTAAAACTCTCATACTAAATGAAATGTCCTAAAAATTCAAGGAAAAAAAAAGCAAAATAATATTTTTAAATAGAGTAATAGTAAAATATAGTATAAAATTTTAAATATAGTAAAAAATAATGTAATCAAATATAGGACCGCACAATATGAAATAAAACCTCTTATCTTTCCTCCACTCACTCTCTTTCTCACTCCTCCTCCCTCTAATATGAAATTATACACATAAATTTGTTATTAAAAATTAATCAAAAATATATTATTTTCTAAGATATTCAAGAATTTTCTCAAAAATAATATTAAAAAATAGAGAAAGAGCTGAACTCAATCCCGGCCCCCCATTTCCCACCCCCGTGATCGAACGCCGACCTTCATCTTCACTGAGTTCTACCCCCCAAGCGTCTTCTTTGTCGCCGAGCTCTGCCCCAGTGCCAAACATTGATCTGGGTGCCCCCCCTACGTCTTTGCCGTCGACCCAGGCCCCCTCTCCCAGGACGGCGAGGCCCCCACAAGGGCACAAGACCTAAACACTAGATCTGGTTTGCCCCCCCTCGATGACAGTCCCTCGCCAGATCCAGCCCCTCCCGCTTGACAACAATCTCACCGTGACCCCACCATAGGACCCAGGCACCAGATCTGAGCCGCGCCTCCCGTTTCTCCCTCTCCCTTTCGCCGTCGCCGCCACCCCCCTCCTACCCCTTTTATCTCGCCTCCCCTTCTTCCTATCCCTCTCCCTTTGCCGTCGGCCACCCCTTCTCCTTTGTCTCCCCTTCTTCCCTTTCCCTCTCCCCTTCGTCGTCACCCCTCTGCCCAAACCAAAGTTCACAAATCTGGGTCCCCCCGTCTGCGTCCTCACCGCCATCCACCTCCCCCTACCCAGGAGTCTGTCAATCTAGTTTTGAGAAATAGAGAGAGAGAGAGAGAGAGAGAGAAGAGAAAAAAAGAAAAAAAAAAAAAAAAAGGAATTTTTTTAAATGATTTTTTTAATTTTTGTTAAATTAATTATTATTAGATTACTAAAATACTATTATAAATTAAATCACTGCATTACACATGACTTATTCTGTTAGAAATTTAATAGATGTGGAAAAAAATGATAAAATCGTCATCTTTTTAGAAAGTTTAGGGTTGACACGATAAAAAAATAAAGGACAAAAATGTCACCTATTAAAAAGTTCATAGACCATTTAAGTCAATTACTTGAGAATATTTTTTCAAAATCAAATTTTTACATTAATGATAAAAAGCTAAATACAAAAAAAGAAAAATCTCAAAAAAATATTTCGTATAATGAATATGTCTTATCATAAAGATATGTTCAATTTCAATTTTACTAATTTATATAAATAATAGTATTTTTCTTAAAGAATTTAATTCCATTTATTGTGTTGTTCTTCAATTTGTTTGGCTAAGACATAAATGAAAACCCTTTAATTTATAGTGAATTACATAAATGAATAAGTTTTTTCATAAAGAATTCATTGGTTTTTTTTTTTTATATAAAAAGTATGAACGTTAATCGATTTTTATCATTAATATTTTGTATTGTGTTTATTATTTAGTATGAACCATTATCTTTTTAGTAAAAATTTATATTTATTATAATTACTTTGATGTTTATAACTAATTTTGATTTGTTAAATGCAATCCACATTTATCAACAAAAAATACTCATCATTATAATTAAAAAAAAGGAAAAATAAAAGAATTTATGTAAAGATAAAATGATATCAAATATAATCAAATGAGAAAATAGATACTTAATTTATTTCTTGAAAAATATACATATACATATAATATTATACATAATATTATTAAAAATGATTATATTTTAAAATGAGACTCTACAAAAGAACTTTTTTGTATAATTATTTATTATCCTTGTCCCACCCTTTCGTCTGTCCTATAAGCCACAAACCCAAATTAATTGGGCTCATCCACTTGGGCCTGAAAAGTGACTTTCCAATCCTACAAATTTGGGTCTCTATTTGACTTTTCAAGGCCGAGGAACTTGAGTCTTCTCACGCGTTTGATAACCATTCATTTGGCTGAGATGATTGATGCCAAACGACGGTCAAATGACCCAAGGGATTGGCGTCGTTTTGACTTAAAACCCTATGCCAAACGACAACCTCATTAGCCAACTGTGTTTCTTCATCCACACCCAGAAAACCCAGAAAACGAAAATAAAAAATTTTTCATCATCAAACCCCAGAATTTTTTTACCACGAAACTGAAACTGGAATTTAACAAAAAGGAATATATGTAGGTATATATATACTTTCACTGAAAAAAAAAAAAAAAAGGTTCACAATATATACCATTAAACGACATGTCATTTTGTCCAACAAAGCAAACATCACAAAGAAAAATGAGTTGAGTGTGGTAAAAAACAACATCCCTTGAAGGAAACCGCACGGCATTTTTCTGATGGATCTGATAGTACGTCGTTTATTAAGGGTGAACGACAGTACGGTTTATTCATTTGAGTCTCAACTTGGTAAACAGGATGTATTGTAAAAATATGTAAATTATACATAATTATAGTAATTTTTTAAAGGTAATTTATGCATTTTAAAGTTAAAATTAAGTGTTAAACTGGAAAATGGTGTAAATTTGTGTATTAAAAATGATGTACAAATGCAAAAATAAAAAACACAAGATATATTTTCTAAATAGAAATCAAAATACAAGATACAAAAAACGTAAATAAAAGGAGCGAATTTTTTTAGATAGTATTTTACATAAGTGACTATACTAAAGAGAAATAAAATTCTCTATGCGTTAAAATCGTTAAACTTTAATGAGCAATTAATAACTTTTACATTTTTAGATATAAATAGTTATTGTGTTGTCATGGCACTGTTAGATATGAGATCAATGTGCCATGCACACGATTTGCTTTGTCAATTGTACTATTAGGATCCGTTCGATTCCTATCTATTTCTACTTTTGAAATGAAATTTCTTTTTCTTTTTTTTTTTTAAACAGAAAATTTCCTATTTTTAAAAGAAAAAAATAGCTTGCAGACGTGCAACTTTTTGATATTCAATATTTGTATATATATTCAAAAAATCATTTAAAAATCAAAGACACACCCCGTACTCCTCTCATCGTGAATGTGGAATTAATTCTTTCCTCCTCGAATTGTTTGAGTCAGAAAGGCAGTAAAAAAATATATGAATTTTGCACTTAATAAATATAAAAATGTTATTATACAACATAGATTTAAAATGAATTATTGAAAAAACAAAAGAAGATTTTTTCCATCTTATTTCTATAATGAGATGGGTTTTTAGGTCCAAACAAACATGATTTTCATTTCATTCCAAACACGCAAAACAAACTATCCGTTAACAACACTTAATGTATATGATTGTGTTTCAGCCTTTTTTTTTTTTTTTTTTTTCCGGTTAAAAGACCATTTCAGCTACTCAAACAAATGGAAACTTTTACCAGACGAAATAATGAATTCAGTAGTGGTTTATCATGCCTGACCTTCAGTTGAACGAAAATGGACGTTCAGTGATTTATCACCAAACAATAGAACGTAGTCCAGTTAGTAATTAGTCCCAAGTGACAGTCTAATACATCCAACTAAAAACCTGACTAAAAAATAATGTTATTGCCATAGCACCAGGAAGACTCAACTAAGGTCTCTTTTGAAAGCCACTTCAATCAGGGTTATCATTCTCCCATATGCTGCAGGCGCTGCGAAGTTGGGAGTGATCTCAGCTACCTCATTACCACCATGAATCATGTGATTTTCGTTCACCTCTAGGTTGAACGACTTCGAAGTGCGCCCGTGAAGCTGTAGAAAAAAATAGATTTAATCATATTTTACGCAAAATTAATACAATTTAAGAAAAAACCAAGAAAACAAACAATAACATAAAAAATTAAAAGGCATACATCTATTGCGACGTAGCCAGGACCGAACTTCAACGAACCATCTAGAGGCATTAGACCCTCTGCTTCAATCTTCATAACACACATCTTTTCTTGATCTTTAACATCTTCGGGAAATTGGACCGAAACATAACCCTTGCGCCCACAAATGCACTGCAGTGGATAAAAAATACTGTCAAAATACTGAAAAGTCTCATGCTTAGTAATCTACTAGACACTGGGACAACCTCCGAAATTAGATTTGCAGTTCGCTTGTGGTCAACAGCGCAGGAAAAATTTGTAGAAAGCTCTAACAAGTCGGTGTTCCTGCCGCATCCTTCGCAGTGCAACTGTTGAAGTGTAATTACATTAAAGACAAATAAAAAAATATGGAAAAAGGAAAAATAATACCAAAGAAGCAGGATTTTACCCTAATGGAATAACCCTTAACATTCATCCAGCCACAAACAGGCTGGATTGCCCTTATTCCAGTCAGAGTTGCAGTCAGGACACACTTCACTCTAACCATCTAGAAACACAAAAAAAAGTTCAAACACAGTTCTAGAAACAAGAATTGAAAAGTTAATAGCAGAAAACAAAAGAGAGAATAAGTGAAGCGAGGCTGCAACAAACTCATAGATAAAAGGCATCAAATTAAATAATTACAGCCACAAAATCAAAATGTTCAAAGAACCAATCTGTTCAATGGCACAACAAAATTCTATTTTCACCATAAACAATGAACAATTAAGTCCAAACCAATATTCATGACAAAGTTATGGCCTAATTAAATATAAACAAAGGCTAATTAAATACTTCATTCACAAAAGGAAAAAACCCTCAAGTTTCCCTATCACCGTACTAATGAAAATGACAAAAAACCCTCAAGAATTATTTCCCTCCATTCCTTACCTTAGACTTTTCTCTCCAACCAAACACACTCCAAAGGAAACAAGAATTGAAACACAGTTCTAGAAACACACTCCAAACACAGTTCTAGAAACAAGAATTGAAAAGTTAATAGCAGAAAACAAAACAGAGATTAAGTGAAGCGAGGCTGCAACAAACTCATAGGTAAAAGGCATCAAATTAAATAATTACAGCCACAAAATCAAAATGTTCAAAGAACCAATCTGTTCAATGGCACAACAAAATTCTATTTTCACCATAAACAATGAACAATTAAGTCCAAACCAATATTCATGACAAAGTTATGGCCTAATTAAATATAAACAAAGGCTAATTAAATACTTCATTCACAAAAGGAAAAAACCCTCAAGTTTCCCTATCACCGTACTAATGAAAATGACAAAAAACCCTCAAGAATTATTTCCCTCCATTCCTTACCTTAGACTTTTCTCTCCAACCAAACACACTCCAAAGGAAACAAGAATTGAAAAACAGTTCTAGAAACACACTCCAAACACAGTTCTAGAAACAAGAATTGAAAAGTTAATAGCAGAAAACAAAAGAGAGATTAAGTGAAGCGAGGCTGCAACAAACTCATAGGTAAAAGGCATCAAATTAAATACTTACAGCCACAAAATCAAAATGTTCAAAGAACCAATCCGTTCAATGGCACAACAAAATTCTATTTTCACCATAAACAATGAACAATTAAATCCAAACCAATATTCATGACAAAGTTATGGCCTAATTAAATATAAACAAAGGCTAATTAAATACTTCATTCACAAAAGGAAAAAAAAAAAAAAAAAGCCCTCAAGTTTCCCTATCACCGTACTAATGAAAATGACAAAAAACCCTCAAGAATTATTTCTCTCCATTCCTTACCTTAGACTTTTCTCTCCAACCATAATCGTACAATATCCAATCCAAAACACTGAGATCCTAATAAGCAACAATAGTACCCAAAAAAAATGAATCGATATCATCCTTTGAAGATTGAATGAAGACCATAAACTACAATACGGAATCAAGAATCAAAGAAATACCTTGCTTTCGCTCTGGAACTTCAAGTGAAGCAGCAGCAATAGTCAATGAGAGCGAAAAATTGATCTGTTTTGCAATAAAAGAAACAAATTGAAAACGGAATCTTTAGTACAGAATAACAAGAATCGATAACCTCAAACACATCGTATACAATAATCCAATTAAATCGGAAATTACAGTCAAAATCAAGAATCTCTAAAATCAGAAACTGCAGAAGAGTTCGCTAAAAAGAAAAGAAAAAATAGAAGAGAGAAGAGAATCAAAGCATATTTGCAGAAATACCATAAAACCACGATCAAAATCAAAAAATTAAGAATTCTTGAAAGCTCACCAAGATACTGTTCTGGAATTTCAAATGGAGCGGTGGCAATAAGCGAGTACGCAAATGTGATCTGTTCACAACGAGAGAAACATGCAAGTGGAAATGTGAGCATGCAAAGAAGCTCTGTAAAGATTAGGGCGGAAAAAAATTACGAGTAGTATTAAGACCGAACCGTCCGAACCGTAATCTGAGAAAGAAACGTTGGGACCCACCACCCAGAGTCCAAAATTTTGGTTAGAAATAAAAATAAAGAAGATGAATGCTTTTTTTTTTTTTTTTTTTTAACAACGTGATTTTTTTGTAACTTAAAAATAATGTAAACATTAAAAAAAAGTATTTACAAAATTATGATAAAAAATATAATATTTGCTCCTATTTGGTATTGTTTTGGAAAGTTTTAGAAAAATACATCACGGTTTCCAATTAAAAAAAAAGTTCCATAGACACTAACTTAAATACCAAATACCAAATTTTAAGTATTAACCTCTGTAGTATATTAGTTGTATTTTTTTTTAATTGGTGAGCTTTTAAAACATTATCACATTAATTGATTACATTAACCACAAGTTGGTACTCAAAAAGTTGAGACTAAAATTGATATCCCCACTACTACGCTTTTCGATAAAGATGTTTCAAAAATGGTTTTAAAATAAATTTTGTAAGATAGTAAATCAACATACAAGTTTTACATACATTAAAAAGTTGAGAAGATATTCTAATTCATAAATAAACCATAAATAAGCATACATAAAACTACATTAAGCAATTACACATGATAAACCAAAAATAACACAAAATACATAATATAAAGGCGTAAAAATAGATTTTTTTTTTTTTTTGGTGTGGAATTAAGAAAATCATGTATTTTTTTTTTCACTCAATATTAAGTTGTTTTTCATAATTGTACTAAATTTATAGTGTTTTGGTTATTTGATATAACTTTCTATTTTTAAAGATTATTCTAAAAAATAGAAACAATCAACAGATTAATATGTTAAAAAGATTGTATTAGGGCATAATTTGTAAAATACAAAAATTATAGGGAATAAATATAAAATAATATCTAAATGATTGTAAAAAAAAAATATAAATAGAATATTCATTTCAGAGTATGATATAAAGTAAATGAGTTGGAGATGAAATAGTTATTTGAAGTGACAGATACTCTATTTTAGAGTTTTTGTACTTTAAAATAGAGTATTTGGGTTGGAGATGGCCTAAAAAATATTTTCAAAAACATACCCAAACACTACAAGTTTCTCATTATATCCTATCCAAAACAATATCATTCCCAAAACCAAAATGCTCCTAAACTGGCGCTTTGTTTCCACAAATTAACTGAATTTGATAAACTTACCAAAAACCAAAAAAAAACAAAAAAACAAAAAAACAAAAACCTTGTTTTAAATGAGCGGATATGAAAATTATTGCTTGACAATGTGAATGGAATACGAGCTTAGCTACTACTAGTGAATACATGTGATGGTATTAAAAAGATGAACCTGGGGTGTTTGTTATGAGGTGTTTGTTATGAGGTAATTTTTTATAAAGGAATAGGAATATTAAGATTATCATGTTTGTTATGAGGTTATCTTATTTTAAGATACATGGGAATCTGAAACTCATGAGTTTCAGATACCTTATAAAGGGGTAATCTGAAACCTACCTCCCCCTTAGGTTTCAGATTACCCCTTATCTAAATATCATGATAATCTTAAAATTTAAATAATTTAGACACAACTATCATTTTAACTTTTAAAATTGTCTACATACAAACCAAACACTATAATCCAATATTTCTAGGAATTTGATTACTTTAAAAAGATTGTATTACATTTGATACATAATTATGCCGAAGGAAAACAAAGCGATAACATTTTTAAAAAAAAATGCGATTAAAGATGTGAAGCACCAGAACAATGATCCAACATGTCGTAACCTAGATGCATCCAACTGAACATGCTCAGAGGCTCATAACCGTGCAGAATAAACAACAGACAGACCTTTCAGCAAAAAATATACATACACAGAACGGGTGATGTACCTGATTAGCAACTGCATCAGCATCAGCATCAGCATCATTCGGACCGACTTCTTCATAATGGACTACTTGTTGAACTTTATTGTTGCAAGCAACACAGCTTGATCTTTACCAACTGGTCGAATAGTGACAGTTTTCTCATTTGCCATTCCTAACCAAAACGCATCAATTTAGTCAAACAAAAACAGACAAGCGACCAGTACTTCAGATAAACTGGATTTTCCTGGGTCATTTACAGTAAGGTACCAAAAACAACCTAATTATCCCAGAACCATCAACTTTCAAACAAAGAACAGGCAAAGCATAGAAAATCCATACCCCAAACCCGTCCATCTTAAAAAATCCCCATACATATTCATAAATAAATAAATAAATAATCAGATCTTTAACACGTTGAAGACATATTCATAAATAAATAAATAAATAAATCAGATCTTGCTAAAGGAACACGTTGAAGCGGGTTGGAATCCTCTTCGAACCAACTGCCCGGGTACCGTAGCCATCTCTATCTCCTCCTACTCTGCACCACATCGTACCAGATCGAACACCTGCAAGCCCTGCGGAATAAGATCTAAATCCCCAAATCGAACACCTGTAAGCCCTGTGGAATAAGATCTAAATCCCCAAGATGGAGGATTGAATTCAGAGGTCGATCGGCGGATTTCAGAAAGGGGATGTGTATTGGAGGAAGATTCCTATGTTTCAGTCCCAACTGAAGGAGTTTGGCAATCCAGTTCAGCTTCAATCTCCCTTTGAACCGTTATTTACTGTTCACCAAGTCTCCCCTGCTCGCCAGCCGAATCGCGAGCTCGCCGGCCTCGCGAGCCAACCACTGTCCAGTCGCAAGGGTGGGGACCATGATTGTGTCGTCATGTTGGGCCGGGG
>JAFMPE010146709.1:0-39505 GCA_024759925.1 Ficus religiosa
TAAACCGAATTAATTAACACTTTAGG
This sequence comes from Ficus religiosa, assembly GCA_024759925.1. Taxonomy (NCBI): domain Eukaryota; kingdom Viridiplantae; phylum Streptophyta; class Magnoliopsida; order Rosales; family Moraceae; genus Ficus; species Ficus religiosa. The sequence continues at coordinate 27 of JAFMPE010146709.1, forward strand.
TCCAGTCTAATGTCATACCTCAATACTAGTATACATTAAAGTTTCTACTCGGAACCTATCCAATGGTCAAGACAAACCATCCGTCCAAGGAAGTAGACAACCTTTACAATCTTATCATGAATAATATCCCCAAATCTTATTCCATCGATTGCGGACTATTCATTTAAACTGTTATCAAATTACCACGTCTTCTATGTATACCCCGTATACATATGGTAATCTGATGTATTTTATGCTCGCTCAAAATAACCATACAATCAACAAATGAAAATAAATAGGACACAACTTATTAAACATGAATAACCTTCTCTTATTAATATAAAAATGTCATATTTATAGAAAATCCCTAACATTGATTTTCTATCGTTAGGGCACATATAGATCCCAACACCAAGTGAAGACGTCTCTGTGATCGTGGAGGAACTGTTCAAGCTCCACTCAGATATCTGGGTGGAGTTTTGACCCGAGTACCATTGTTCTCTCTGGGTGCTCGGGGTATAATTGGTAAGGAATCAGGTATTCAACGGGGTGCGCTCAGACTTCTTCCTCCAGTATCTGGGGGTCTAGGCCACTCAAGCACTTGATCTCGCCGTCAGGGGTGTCGATCTCATCTACCTTGAAGATGGTCGTCACGATGGTTGATTCGGGGGTCTTGCGGCACACTTTGTTCACTGCCTCCATGTAGCATTTCCTAGCCCCTTCCTAGTTTCCTCTAAAGACCCAAATTCCGTTCGAGGTGGGAAACTTCATGGCCAGGTGATAGGTGGAGACCACTGCTTTCAGCGCATTATGGGTCGGCCTCCCCATAATGATGTTGTATATAGACGGTCGATCCACAACAATGAACTCCACCATCCGGGTCGCTCTCTCGGAACCATCTCCGAAAATAATCGGGAGACGAACAGTGCCGGCGGTTCGGACGCACTTACCGACAAACCCGTACAGCGGTGTCCGGGCAGGTGTCAGTGTAGCCCCCTCAATCTTCAGCTTGGTGAACGCATCCATGAACAGAATGTCGACTGAGCTCCCATTACCGATTAGGACATGGCGGACAACGTTGTCTGCTATTCGGATTTCTCCGATCAGTGCATCATTGTGTGGGTGGAGCAGCCTGTCAACTTCGTCATCAATAAAAGGTGATCGGGGTACTATCTTGGCGGCAGACTTTTCGCAATATACTCTACCATGTTTATGTATTCCCCCCGAGCAAATCACCTGGCTATTCGCGGTGTCACTAGTGGCAGCCCCTCTAAAGATGGTGTGGACAATGTGCTCCAGCTTTGATGCATTCGTCCAGTTACTCGGTCCCAGGTTGGGGTACGATGTAGTCAGCGCTACCCTAGTGGCTGCATCTGCTGGGATGATGATCCTTTCCACAAATTCCCGCAAGTGGCCATCTTGTATCAGTAACTCAATTTAGTCACGAAGCTGTATGCAATCTTTCGTCTCATGGCTGATGTATTTATGGAAATTACAATACTTTTTTTGGTTTCTTCAGGCACGGTCTATCCGGAGAGGTGGTGGATCCCGAGCAGTCGCTGACCAGAGACCTGGTTCAGGACATGCTCGACGGTAGCGACCAGTGGGGTGTATTGGCGAAACCTTCCCGCTGGAGTTCTTGGGCCCGGGGCAGCTTCGCCCCTTCTATCCGTGGTCACGGCCTTCGCCTTCTCTGGTCGGCTCTGGTCCACTACGGTTTTATTCAGCTTTTTCCGGGGAGGTCGAGATTGTTCCCGGGCTCTGAAGCCTCGTCCCCTTATATATTCATCCGCTTCGGCATGCTTCCTGGCAATCCCCCTCAAGTGTACGAAGGTCGGCTGGATGTCGTAGGCAAGCGTCCAGACGAGTCGCCTGTCTTTAATGCCTTCCCGGAATGCCTGTATTAGGGTGTCATCGGAGCAACTCTTTATTTGCATGACGGCCTTATCGAAGCGGTCGAGGTATTCCTTCAGTGGTTCACTCTCACCTTGTTTGATTCTAAACATGTACGATGTTTCCATCTTTCGGGTCTTAGCACCTAGGAACGCGGCTACGAAGGCATCCACCAATTGTTTGAATGAACTGATCGACCCGGGCATCAACCTTTGATACCATTGTCAGGCAGCGCCGGTCAGGGTCAGGCAGAAAGCCTAACAAAGAGCAGCCTCATTGGCATTCTGGATGAGCATATACGCCTGGTAGTTCTCGAGGTACTCATCCACGTCAGTAGAGCCGTCATAAGATGCCATGGATGACATCTTGAACCTGGCCGGGTGTGGTGAGGCCATGATTGCCAAAGTGAAGGGAGGATCAACTGCTCTGACTTGCTCTAGTCCGTACCGCTGGCCCATAAGCAGGTCGAGTTGCCGCTGGAGGTGATCTAGTCTGTACTGGTCGTCCTTCTCCTCATTTGCCGGTTTGTCAACTGAGCGATCTTGGACCCGATGCCGACTAGTCCCAGCCCTTCCCAGACAGTCGAACATGAAGTTTGTGCTCCCATGCACGTGCACAGTGTCTCTTCGGTATTGGTCCGGGTCATGCCTTGTAGTCGCCAACAGTATGGCTGCTCTCAAGCAAGTGGCCTGGTTGTTGCGGCTCCTCGAGCGTTCTCTACCTGGGCCACACTCCTCATCTTGCTGCTGATGTCCAAGGCTCTCCCGATTGGTCCGGTTAATTCTCCGGTCAGCCACGGGCGACAAGTTCTGCGGTCGGTCGGCCGACCTAAGTTGTCTGGTCAACGTAGATTCAGCTGCTTCTTGCTGTGCTTGGGGGAGTTGGATATTTTGTGATTCTCGGAATACGTCCACGAGCACTCTCATGGTCTCGGTTAAGCTCTGGACGTTCCCGGTGAGGATTTCTATCTGTGTGGGTTTGCGCTGTGCTCGCACACCTCGCTGACGCTGAGGTCGCCGGGTGCTCTGTGAGCCAGTAAGAGCAAGATTGTCGAGGCCCTGGATATCCTGGCTGGCTCACTCATCCATGGCTTTATCATGGGTAGGCGCTCGGGGAGTATGGGTGGTGAGGTTACGGTTGCTGGAAAGGCGGGGGCCCTCCTTCTAGCGCCAAAGTGTTGATGCTGAAAATCTCCAGCATAACACCCGATGTGATTGCTCGGACTTAGCTGGTCTTGCACGGTCACTCTGCGGCTGGTCACCTGCAAAAGGGAAGCACCTCAAAGTGATGGGGACACTGGTGGGTGTCTGCCACGGGCACTCCGATGCTTAAGTCAGTGACGGTACTGATGAGCAAGCGGAGAGGCAGAGTTTTGGCAAGGAAAATTGTCCATACCTTAGTAGATGGGCTGACCCTCTATTTATAAACGTTCTCCACCGGCGGGTAGACATGCTTCAGGTGAACAGGCACTGTGTGTCCAATAGACCGGTGCCGTGTGTCCATGGTCTGGTGTCAGGGGACACTAGGGTGGGCTAACGCAGGCACCAGAGGGCATAGCCCTAGTCTGAACAAGCAACGGATGTCGGCGATGGGATAGGCACAGCAACAGTCTATGTATCAGGTGTCAGGCGCGGCAGATTGATTGGTGTGACAGGGCTCCGCCGTCAGCCAATGCGGGGTGGTGCGGCATGGACAGCGAGGGGACCCACTAGTTGGTACTCGGGAGTGATACGGGACGGTCCTTCCGGGCCAAGGGCACCAGACCCGGCCAATGCCTACCCCGGGTACACAGCGAACGCTGATAATGGGGTAAACTCTGGTCGGGTGACAAAGTACCCCAGGAATAATCTTGCCTAGTCGGATCAAGTCGGGTCAGCGGAATTCACCAAGCGCAAAAGGATTCAATTTTACCTCCTTCACGTGATCGGTTTGCCCCCAGAAAGAAGATTTTGTGGTCGAATCAAATTACGCTATCAACAGCACGTTTTAAATATTTATTATAATTTTTTAAAACATGAATAATAGTTTTTTTAAATATTAATAAAAAATAAACTAACTTCATAGAAATGAACCTCAATCCCATCACCCATGTCTTCAACAGTGTTGAAGCTCAAATTAGCATTGACTCGGTCGGAGGAGTGGCCAGGGATGGTGCGGCAAGGCAAGGCGGTAATGGTGGCGGAATGAAGGTGAGTGTGGAGAAGAAGTGGTTGTGAATAAATTATAATGAAAATTCAATTTTATTTATTCAAACATTAATAACATCCGAAACATCACATGCTTTTGGGCATAAATCCCAACAAATTTTCCCTAAATATATATATATATTGGTGTATTTTTTTTTATCAACGCCATGTGTATTGTTTATTTATTTATTTATTTTCAATTTTACAAATAAGTTAGATATTTGGACATTTTATAAAACTAGTGCTCTAACTCATTCATATATGTAAATCATCCTAATTGTTTTCTCCTTTTTTGTATTTTGTATTTTTTTATTTTAAATTATATGTACATATAGATTTTTTTTTTTCAATTTTGTAAATAAGTTGATATCTGGACATTTTTTAAAACCAGTACTCTAATTCAGTCAGATGTAAAACATCCTAATGGTTTTCTTTGTGTTTTTATTACTTTTATTTTAAATTTAAATCCACATATATAGATTATGATTGTTTTACCAAAATACTCTATGTCCGTAATTTGCTCCATTTAAAATGTAACGGTTCTTAATAAAAAAGATTCAATTATACCCTTTTTAAGAGTTGAGGTCATCTGAACTTAAGCCAAAAAAAAAAAAAAAAAAAAAAAAAAAAAAGGGAGGAGGAGGAAACCAAAACATCAACTTAAGAGTTCGGAGACAAAATAAACAATATATGCTTTACATTAAAGTTCGAGACCTAACAAATGGATTGTTCTTTTTAAAATAATTAAACTTTTAATTTTCTCTTAACTCATTTGATTACTTTCTAAATTTAGTATGTGCATCCTATCCTAGTGAAGTGATATAACTGATTTATTTTACAATTGATGAACTATTTTGCCACCAAAATGATAGAAAACATCTAGGGGGGAAAAAGAAAAAGAAAATAAAAAATAAAAAAACGGACAACACTTCAAACCATGGAATATGGCTGCGGAATTTTGTTACTAGGCTGTGAATTTTAGAAGGTGTTAAAAGACCATTAAAGTTATTTTGTAACAATAAGTCAGCAGTGTTGTATTCCAATAACAACAGGAGCTCATCGAAGTCAAAGCATATAAACATCAAATTCCTAATTGTTAAAGAAAGAGTTAAGAGTGGTCAGATGTCTATAGAGCATATTGGTACAAACTCCATGATTGCGGATCCGCTTACCAAAGGGCTTTTACCGAAGGTCTTTCATGAGCACATTGCTCATATGGGTGTCGTATCATTTGATGATATACTAATTTAGTGGGAGTTTGTGTTAAGATGCTATTTCATTTCAATTGGATACTTTATGTTTATGGATATTTTCTGCAGTAATAAAGAATTCAGTTTATTTTCACTCTAATTTATTTTAACTTGATCTCATTAAAGAATAAAGTTGGACTAGTTGGAAATATGCATGTTTAAATCACATTGCATGTAATTTTCATGCTACACATCCATACTTGATTTATGTCATTTGGTTATATCGATATACATGATCATTGATGGATTTAGTTACGTTACATGTAACGAAGATCGCTTTGATCCTATATTGATATAATTAATAGACGAGATTGTTCAAAGATGCCTTTGTTCATGATAGCAAAAGTTTTGAGCTCATAAAATTATGCACATTTTGTAAGGTAACATATGTCGCCCAAGTGGGAGATTGTTGGAAAATAATTAAATATATGGGCCTACATATGTAATTAAATGTGTATTATAGGCTATCTTAAAGTTCAGCTTATTTAAAGTGATCTAACTAAGGTTAATTTTTATTGGGCATTAAATATAGTATGGGTTTATTATGTGTAGAAACCTAATTTCATATTTCTAATTTTATGATGGGCCAAAATAGAAATATAAAAAGTATAACTACTGCAGTTATTTTAAATGGTTATGGTCTCTAATTCATACGATATATTCATTCATATTTTCTCTGACATCTCATCATTAGTAAGAATACATAGATTCTTCTTTAAAGGAAATCGTATTGAATTGGAAGATCTGTAACCCATAATCATCTCCTTCCCATGGATCAATGTATGCTTCCGCTTTCATTCGCTTGATGATTTGACATGGTTGATCTTGGATGAATTGGATTTTCTCCATTGAAGTTTTCAGTTTCTTATTCTAACATCTTCTTCTCCTCAATCAAGCCTAATCCCTTCCCCTCATGCATCCTACTTCCTCCTCCATGCTTCCGATTCCACATTGTAGTCGTCGAAGTCGATCGGTGACCTTTCGATGGGGATGGCATTCCCGAGGTTGTTCTAATGTATGTCAATCACCCATGTCTTCGACAGTGTTGAAGCTCAGATTAGCATTGACTCGGTCGTAGGAGTGGCCAAGGACGGCGCGGTGAGGCAAGGCGGTAATGGCTGCAGAATGAAGGTGAGTGTGGAGAAGAAGAAGTGGTTGCGAATAAATTATAATGAAAATTCAATTTTATTTATTCAAACATAAATAACATCCAAAACATCACATGCCTTTGGGAATAAATCCCAACAAATTTTCCCTTAAATATATATATATATAGGTGTATTTTTTTTTTTTTTTATCAACGCCAATTGTATTGTTTTTTTTATTTTTGTTCAATTTTACAAATAAGTTGATATTTGGACATTTTTTAAAACTAGTGCTCTAACTCATTCATATATTTAAATCATGCTAATTGTTTTCTCCTTTTTTGTATTTTGTATTTTTTTATTTTAAATTTAAATGTAAGTATAGATTATTTTTTTCAATTTTGTAAATAACTTGATATGTGGACATTTTTTAAAACCAGTACTCTAATTCAGTCATATGTAAAACATCCTAATGGTTTTTCTCTGTTTTTTTTTTATTACTTTTATTTTAAATTTAAATCTACATATATAGATTATGATTGTTTTACCAAAATACTCTATGCACGTAATTCGCTCCAGTTAAAAATGTAACGGCTCTGAATGAAAAGGATTCAATTATACCCTTTTTAAGAGTTCAGGTCATTTCAACTTAAGGGGAAAAAAAAAAAAAAAAAAGGAGGAGGAAACCAAAACATCAACTTAAGAGTCCAGAGACAAAATAAACAATATACGCTTTACATTAAAGTTCGAGACCTAACAAATGGATTGTTCTTTTTAAAATAATTAAACTTTTATTTTTCTCTTAACTCATTTGATTACTATCTAAATTTAGTATGTGCATCCTATCCTAGTGAAGTGATAGAACTGATTTATTTTACAATTGATGAACCATTTTGCCACCAAAATGATAGAAAACATCTAGGGGAAAAAAAGAAAAAGAAAAATAAATAAAAAAACGGACAACACTTCAGATTCTCATAAAGTAAAGTAGTAACGACGCGTGAAACCGAACAGATAAACAAGATATGCAGTCTTTCATACATTAGAAGAATCTAATAAATAGATTAGATCCCAATGTAAAAAGTAGTGCTAGAAATTAACTCAACAAAATAGCCTTAAAAAAAACCTAGACTGCATAGTGAAGTGCAGATCGGAAGGTGAGCAAAGAGAAGTTGCTGGAAATATCGAGATAAACCTTTGCTTCATAGAATCCCCCATCAACGCACTCCAATGTCAAATAATAGTTTTTTTCCGATTACCAACTGACCATTCGCTTTCACAATCCCTTTCAGCTCCAACTTCTTTGTCTCAGGTGACGCAATATTTATCTGTATGTAATAATTTTTTTTTTTTTAAGAGTCAAATTAAAAAAAGATCCATGAACTTCTTTCTTTAAAAAAAAACAAACAAACAAACAAACAACAACAACAACAAGACCTGACCTAACCTGATGAGTCGTGTTGTTATGCTCTTCGACTGCAAAATTCGCTGCATCTTGCACCTCCTTGGACGATGTAGAATGTCGATAAATCACGCCACATAACTCAATACCCGCTTGCCATAGATCAACATGCATTCATACAAAGTAGAGTGACATCTAAACAAACATACATATGTGTGCGTGTACATATATATGTTTGTGTGTGTGTGTGTGTGTGTGTGTGTGTGTGTGTGTAATTGAATGTGTGGTCGATAACACTGATGATGAACCAAAAATGTATTAAAAGCCAAAAAATAAGTAAAATGACTCGAAATATATATCCAATAGATACCTCGTAAGCACGAACTTGTTTCAAGTATGTTTTATATTTGGGCTCAGTCCCCTTAAAACAACCCCCGAGGATAGGAATAGCATCTGCTGGTATCCACGGATCCGCTTTCATTTCTTCGAAAGATTTCTGTTTTCAGGGCTCACAAATAAAATTTAATTCCATATGAGACTAAGAAAATACCCAAGTAAAAATAATAAAAACGAAAAAAAAAAATACACAGATTAGAACAACAACATAAACATTATTCAGAGTTAAAAACAAAAATAAAAACACAGAGTCAATAGAAAATATGAACTCTAAGTCACCCAAAATCCTAAAAGAAAGTCCCCAACAGCAAAGCCAACATAACAGAGAGGATAACAGAACGGCCAACGACGAAGAAAACCCCAATTTACAAACACATACAATCAATACAAGAAGAGAAAATATTATTTTTAAAAAAAAAAAAAAAAAGGATATATTATCTGACCGCAAGAGGAGAGAACATCGGTGATAACAGGCAATTTAGATTTTTTTTTTCTTTTTTCTTTTTTTTTTTTTCTTTCAAAGAAGTCAATCCTTTAGACAATTTAGAATATATTTACTTTCCCAATTAATCATACCTTTACTTTAGAAAATTAAGAATGTGAATTTATTGAACCCCACATAATATAAGGAATGATTGTCAATTCTTACATCTTCTTAGTATTAATTGCTTGTCAAGTGAAATAGATACCTAATTTACTTATATACTCTTAATAAGTTTCATGTGCTAATGTTTTTTTTGTATTGTATGAAAAGATATTTAAGTAAGTACATTAACAAAATTGAGATTATTGAGATTAATAAACACTATAAAAGGGGAAAGTGAAATGTTTCTCTTTACATCCATCCAATAGGCAAGTAATAAATACAAAAAACAAAAAAAAAAATCAATGATCTTACTTGTTTTTTTTACTTTATTTTCTAATTTCATTATCTTTCTCATTTCACTAAATTACGGTTTGGTAAACACAACCTTAATATATTAATCAATAAATTTTTATTTAAAAAAAAAAAAAAAGGGGGAATGGAAACAAGTTTCCGATGGCTTGTATACATAATATATATACATATATGAACCTTAAATAAAAGCATTATATATATAACATTTATTGTATTATCTTATATTTTGAATATAGTATGTTTCCAATTTTAGTTTTATATTGTTTTAAATATTGGGATTATTTAATTTTATCTTAACCTACCTTTTTCTATAAGTAGTATTTTGTATCAAGGTAAAACTAATTTTTGGATTTTTGGTCAATTAATAAAAAAACTAAAAGAGAAGAATACCAAAATAGTGAGTGAGTGAATCAACTCTCATCTTTTTTCAAGAAAATTAAGAATTCAACCTAATCAGATGATGGTAATATTATCATATTCTATCTTTTTGTTCACGGTCCTATGCTTACGCTAATTTTTTACTAATATGTGATTTTGAAACCAACATATATGGCTTTCATTCAGGTGATTCTGTTTTTAAGATTTTTTTTTTTTTTTTTTTTTGAAACTCTATTTGAAGAATTATTGATTCTGAATTGGCGCTTTTTTTTCCTTTTTTCTTTTTTGTTGGATTAGAAGTAGACAACTGGTCCAAACTCCAAAGATGCTCAAATTATTGAATCTTTTTTTAATTTAATTATCATGAATTTAATATGAATTTTTTTTCTTGAATTAATTCGTAAACACAGATTGAGACGTTTATTAATTTTTTTTTTTTTTTCAATTTTCAGTTTTTTCTACCAGCCATGATGGAGGTAAATTGGAGAACTAATCAAATTGTGATGTTACTTTACTTGATTTTATTAAGGTCTATCTAATGTAATGTTTGATTTGACTCTTAACTCTTGTTGGTTTATTTTTTCAGTACTTTCCATATCTTCCATACCTAAGCCCAATTAGAATTCAGAATGATTCTAAAAGTAGTCATTATTTATGTCGTTTTGATGATTTATAGATATAGTAACTAAGATATAATGATACTAGCACTTAATTTATATGTATATATATACACAAACATATATATATAGTCCTGACTTCTGACCGACAACCATTTTTTTTTTTTTTTGAATTTTTTATATTTGGAGTAGCCTCTTTTGCTGCGGTTAGTGCTACAATTTTATTTATTTATTTATCATTTTTTATTTTTGGCTAAAACTGCGGCTGGTGCTATAATTGATTGCACAGAAGCATTATTCAGAAAGGAATATGAAGAATGTCTTCACTTGAAGTTAGCTGATGATCATAATCTTATTCAAATTGGCGCACAGCACGTGCCCAGTGATCCCTTATTTGTGCTTACACGCCGCATAGAACAGGGCTTTGTCTTGGCTGATCCAGCTCCATTTCAATCCCTACAACCGGTAATTATTTTCCACCTTTTTTTAAAAAAACCTATACTACAATAATATTGTAATAATCTTTTTTTTTTTAAGTTTATTTATTAGCATCTATCAATACATGCATACATTTGTACGAGAGTGTAACATATGTTAATTGTCATTCCTGGACGGAGAGATCGCTATAGAATATATCCTCTATCTGGTTATCATGTGCTTAATGAGGAAGAGGATATTCTGTGCCGTATGTTTTTCCGTCCTATGGTTGTTTTGGCTGATGTTGGAGACGATTATAGATCTTGGCTTCAACGTACGGTACGTGTGTTTCTTTTTGATTTTTTGGTTTTTTGACTTCTCGTAGGAAATATATCGTCCCCCAGCCGACCAAACGCTTGGTTTAGACATGCGATGACATTGGTGGGATATGGAGAGGATGATTCTGGATCATAATAGATTGTGAAGAACAACAATGGACCAAACTGGGGACACTTTGGACGGATTGAAAGATATGCAAATATAATCCCATAGTAGCAATAGATCTCCACCTTAGGAGGCCTAGATATATGTTCAAGTTTTTCGCTCTCTGATTTCCCTTGTTTGTTTTGCATACTCTATTTCATTTGACGATGTCATCATAGACATATCCTTTTATTTAATTTTACGACGGTTACAAAACATAACGTTTGTTTGGATTTTTCGGTCATTGGTTTCTCCTGTTTGACATTTCATTACATTTCATAACAAAATAGATCCTTCATTTATTGCATTCGATATCAAAACAGGTACCCCCTTCTCTAAAATATATATATTTATATTTATATTTATATATATACAATATCAGAAATTAAGAAAGAGTGGGAAGAATAGTGAATTTCATTGATTTACTCTTGTACACGAGTGGTATATTTATGCAAGAAATCCTAGCTCTAAATCAGGGAACTAGCCTAAACAAATCAATTAGAATAAGTCAAATTTCTCTGATTTGGAATTCTCAAATCATCTCCCTAATTACATCAATTACAGGTCAAACTTTGCCACACTCCCCCTCAAGCTGGTGAATAGAAATTCTCCATTCCTAGCTTGGAAACCTATGTTTGAAAAGCTATACCACTCGAGCCTTTAGTGAGTACATCTGCAAGTTGGCGGTATGTAGACATATAAGGAGTACTTATCAATCCACTTTCTAGCTTTTCCTTGACAAAATGTCTGTTGATCTCCATGTGCTTCGTCCGGTCATGTTGTACTAGATTATGTGCAATGCTGATTACGGACTTGTTATCACAATAAAGTCTCATTGGACCATCCCACTTGATCTTCAAGTCTTCCAAAATGATCTTCAACCATAGTAACTCACAAACCCCTTGGGTCATTGCTTGAAATTCTGCTTTAGCACTGGATCTTGCCACCACATTTTGCTTCTTACTCCTCCATGTCACAAGATTCCCACCAAGAAAGGTACAATACCCGGTGGTTGATCTTCTATCCACTATAGACCCGGCGTAGTCTGCATTGGTGTATGCTTCAAGTACTAGCCCCGTGCATCTTCTAAACAAGATACCCTTTCCTGGAGTTCCTTTAAGATACTGTAACACTCGATTGACAGCTTGCAAATGAACCTCTTTCGGACTATACATAAACTGACTAATCATGCTGATAGCATAGGCTATATCTGGTCTTGTCATTGATACCTTTCTTTATCCAACCATGTGTGAGAGAGATAAATTAGTCTCCCTACAAGTCATTGATACCTTTCTTTATCCACAACAACATCTTCTTCGGCCTCTCCAAGTTTATGGTTGGGATCTATCGGTGTGCTCATCGGCTTACATGCCAGCTTCCCACTTACCTTGAGAAGATCCGTAACATACTTCTGCTGGGAGATGAAAATTCCCTTTTTTGAATGTGCAACCTCAATTCCTAGGAAGTATTTCAGCATTCCTAGTTCCTTGATCTCGAATTCCTTAGCCAAGTACTGCTTCAAGATTTGTATCTCCTTTTGATCATTCCCTATCATGATGATATCATCAACGTATACCAAGAGAGCAGTCACTCCCCCTGAATTTGAATGCCTCACAAACAACGTATGATCTCCTTGGCTCTGTCTATATCCCATCTCTATCATGATCTTTGCAAATCTTCCAAACCATGCCCTTGGAGATTGCTTGAGCCCGTACAAAGCCTTCTTGAGCTTGCATACCTGATTAGTAGCTATGTTTCTTCCGAATCCAGGCAGAATCTCCATATAAATCTCCTCTTCAAGATCTCCATGCAGAAATGCATTTTTTTACGTCAAATTGCTGCAAATCCCAATTATAATTGGTAGCTAAGGACAGTAGAATTCTAACATTATTCATCTTGGCTACTGGATCAAACGTCTCTTCATAATCCACTACATATGTCTAAGTATATCCTTTGGCTACCAGTCTCGCCTTGTACCTCTCTAGTGACCCATTTGCTTTATATTTTACCGTGTACACCCACTTGCATCCCACTGGTCTTTTTCCTGCATGTAATGTCACCAACTCCCAAGTCTTGTTCTTTTCTAAGGCTTGCATCTCAACATTCATAGCTTGTTTCCAGTTTTCATTAGATAAAGCCTCGGATAAACTGGTGGGTATGTGAATATTATTTAAATTAGTAAGAAAAGTCCTATGGATTGGTGAGAATTTTTCAAATGACACAACATGACAGAGTGGGTACAATGGCCGTTTGGTATATTCCCTAATTCCTTTTCTAAGGGCAATAGGATGAGGATCGTGTTCTTTAAATTCAACTGAGTTATGTTCCGACTCATCTTGTAGGAGAGGGATAGGAGTTGTTACCTCATTTCCAGGACTTGGGTCTGGTTCTTGGATTAGCATAGGTTCGGAGACTGAATTATGCTTCCTTGAGTACACTTTGTTAGCCATCCTACCATCAAGAACCATCACAGGATCAACAGGGTGCGACAGGCGAATTAGGATTTGGAAGAGGTACAACAGATGAAGTAGGATTTGGAAGAGGTGCAACAGATGACCTGGGTGTGACAGAATGTCGGAAGATTTAAAGAAAGATCAAGAAATGGGAAATCCCGATCCTGGTCCTTATCTACCATAATCAAATTCTCCCCCCTGAAGATAAGGAATGGCAAAGTAAAACTCACTTTCATTGAAGGTAACATCGGCCAAGACAGAATTTTTATATGAAGGATGATAACACTCATGCCCTTTTTGAGTAGAGGAATACCCAAAAAAAACACATTTGACAGCCCTCGGATCCAACTTCCCCCAATTTTGACTATGAATATGAACAAAAGACATACATCCGAATATTTTGGGAACAAGATGGTTCGTAGTACTTAGATTGGAATAGAACTTTACGAGCATTTCCATTGGACTTTTGAAGCCTAAGATTCTCGAAGGTAGTCTATTTATGAGATGTGTGGCTGTTAGAACTGCTTCCCCTCAAAATGATTTAGGCATATTTTTCTGAAACAAGAAGGCTTAGGTTGTATCAAGTAGGTGACCATTCTTTCTTTCGGCAACTCCATTTTGTTGTGGGGTGTTTACACAAGATGACTCATGAATTATCCCTTCTTCTGAAAATATAGAGTTAAAATCTAATTAAAATAGTCCCTAGTATTGTCTGACCTAAACCTTTTGATTTTAACACCAAATTATGTCATGAAACCGTGGGAGGATTGTACTCACATCAGACTTGTGTTTAAGCAAGAAAATCCAGGCGACTCTAGTGCAATCATCAATGAACGATACAAACCATTGTGCTCCAAAAATATTAAGAATGGTTGAGGGACCCCAAATATCACTATGAATTAGATAAAAATGAATCAAACTTTTTTTATCGTTGGTTGGAAAGGTTGCACATTTGTGTTTTGTTAATTCACACACATCACAATGAAAACTCTCAACGTCTAACCCCCTAAATAGAAAAGGAAACAAGATCCTAAGAGTCCTATATGATGGATGACCAAGTCTACGATGGTGAAGCCACACTTTTTCTTTATTAGAAAGGTGATGTTCAGAAAGAAACGATAAAGTTGATTTGCTCTTGGTAATATTCAGCTTACTTGGTGTCTCAAGATAGTATAGTCCATCCCGTTCCTTAGAAAGTCCAATCATTGTCCCCAAATTCTGGTCCTGAAATACACAGTGAGTAGGAAAAAATGTTACATTGCAACATAAATCTTTAGTAAGCTTCTGTATGGAGACAAGATTAGTGGATAACTTTGGGACATGAAGAACATTTTTTAGTGAGTTTGGGACTGATTGGAACATCTCCCATCCGTGCAACAGTGGTTAGGGAACCATTGGCTGTGGTAATTTTCCTATTGCTTAGACAGGGGTTATAAGTGCTAAATTTCTGTGACAGATGAGTCATGTGATCTGTAGCACCTGAATCCAGGATCCAAGCGTTGACAACCATTTCATCCGAGACATTTAATCCAATGGACACAGGAAACTCATCTGAATGTGCCAATGAACTAATACCTGAAGGTCTCTCAAGTTTCTTCAAAAGAGTTCTCAACTTCTCAATCTCTTTATGATTTAAGTGGGCCTGCCTACGGAGCTTCAAACATTGCTCTATTATTTTTTTTTTTAATTTCTCTTTTTTAAACAAAAAACGACTCTAGAGTGAATAACTCTGAGTACTCAGAGAACAGGGGGAAAAAAAAACAACGATAACAAAAAAGGCTTTAATCTGAAGACCTCAGAGACACGAATGGTGTTGACGGCGAGCAATATGCAACGGCAGCAAGGACTCACGGCGGCGACGAACGGAGCTGTGATGGCAAACTAGCCAAACGAAACCCTACGACAATGACGTGGAGAATAGTGGTGGTGCGAAACCCAAGGCAAACAAACTCCCACTGTCGCAAACCCTAGCACAAGTGAAACCCACAAATGATGATGATTGTCGGAGGTAAAGTGATGGTGGCGGCGACCAGAGGCAGAAAAGGTGACCCCAACAGCGGAAACCTAGGATTTTGAGTTTTTCAAATCTGGGCGTGGCTAAGACGAAGGTGGCGCAAACTTTCGGCACAACGGTGGGAACAAACAGCAGCATCTCTCTTGTTTTTCTATGCTTGGTAGCAATGAAAGCCAGAGGAGGAAGACGACAATGAAGGCCAAACTTGAAAATTTAAAAAAAAAAACGACAATTAAGGCCTGGATGATGACGACAATGAAGGTCGTTGGAGAAATCTGTGTCAAGCAATGAAGGCTTTGAAAATCGAAGGAAAAGGTTACGATACCATATCAGAAATTAAGAAAGCATGGAGAAGAAAAATGAATTTCATTGAATTACTCTTGTACACGAGTGGTATATTTATACAAGAAATCCTAACTCTAAATTAGGGAACTAGCCTAAACAAATCAATTAAAATAAGTCAAATTTCTCTCATTTGGGATTCCCAAATCATCTCCCTAATTACATCAATTACAGGTCAAACTTTCCCACAATATATATATCTATACCTTTCTTTCTCTATGTCTTAGCATCGAAACAAATTACTATAATTAGTCCTCCCTTACGGAACAATCAAAAATTATTTTCTTTCCTACAAAGAAGTAAAGTGTCCAAAGACAATGTCAAAAATGTAAAGAGGTTTTGAAATAATGGCATTTGTGACACTAACCCGAAAAAAGAAGGCTGCTCAAAGAGAGCCTAAATACTCATATAAAAATTAAGAATTAAATTTCAACCTTTGTTTTTTTTTTTTTTTTTTACAAAAACCTTTTTCATCATCTTTTTTTCATTTTTATTATTTTTTAAAACATTTGGTAAATAAATGCTATTTAAAATATTTTCCTTTTCACATCTCAAAAACATGCGATGACATTTCCTAAAAAACTTGTAAATAAAACCAAACACCACCAAAGATTTTTCTTTTAGAAAGAAACATATAACACATAATATTAATAGCAATATAAGATGAATGAGCAAGAAATTAACTGAAGTTCGCATATGCAAAATGTACAAGTATACATGTATATTTATACACACACACACACAGGCAAAGAAAACAAAACGTACAATTTCTTTAAATACCTTGAAACTGTCGGAATGTTAAAAAAGAGTATTTTTTCAAACGTTTTTAAAGTTCAAGGAGATTTAATGACACAATTTGAAGTTCAAGAGGCCAAGTCGAATAGGTGTGACATTTTGAAGTTCAAGAGGCAAAATTGAATGCATAACACGTTCCGAAATTCAAGAGGCAAAGTCGAATTAATATGTGATTGGAAGCATGCAACAGCACTTTGCCATTTTAAAATTCAATTTCAAGCGCTTCCCTTTCCCCCCTAAAAATTCCTCCCATTTCCAATCTATTAGATTAAGCCAAAATTTGAATCCACCAGTGAGTTACATTCTGTGGATCTTAACAGATGTATCGATTAAACAAATTCTTTTTGAACCACATTAGGCAAACATAATGTGCTTGCACTCACTTTTCATAAATCTGCTTCTGCGTTGTGTGGTGTACTGAAATAGTAGAGAGACGCCAAGCAGATTAAGAAATCAGTAAGCACAAGACCCGCTACATCAAAGACAAATTTGGGAGCAAATAATCCCCATACCTGCAAGGTTGTGATAAAGGTGGACAAATAAGTTAATTGGCACGCACTGTTTAGTACTTGATATGAAAATGAAAGAATAAAATACGAACAAAAAGCGTTTACCATCAAATGCCGCCTATGAATCGCGACACAGACCATAGTGGCTGTCACAGTAGTGGCCACTATGAGGCCATACAACAAATACACCTAAAATAACAAAGCTCATGCTTAGTTTCAAAACTGACTTGGCCAGAGCCAAGAGGTTAGAAGACCCAATTTAATATGACCCGTTTGCAAAGACAAACCAGGTACAAAGTTAGACAAACGTGCATCCATGTCAACATAATTAGATGATTAACTTACCAGGGATAACCGCGTAAACAAGGCATGTTTCCGTTTCTCAGTCCGACATATGGAACCTTGGCATGCAACAAGAAATGGAAGTCCAAATACCGGAAGGATGAGAGATAGACCAAATGTGTCAATGGTGAGAAGGATTGCTTGTCGAACCAGGACGAACTCATCAAACCTAGAAAACATTTAGAGGGTTTAAGTACCTCTCTATACAAGTCAAAGAAAGCAACTCCTACTGCATGGAGGGAAATAACAAAGACCGAGTGACTAGGCATCACTTGGGGAGTCGCATCATAACATCAAATATCATTTTGTAACGACCGTGTGTTTGGTACACCATTTTTAACCAAAAAATTCCATTCAAATCAAATCCAAATCCACTTTCATTTTTTGCAAAAACCGCACCACTCATATTTCTTTCTCCCCAACACCCATTGATTTTAGATTCTCAATTCAAATTGAATATTTTCAATATAAGACGGTGTGCCAAACGGGTTTACCAAAAGTTTACAGTTCTACTTGTTACACCAGTGCTTGCCTAACAAGCGCATCTATGGATACTAAGTTGACAACTACGCACGCACTTAAGACACACCCGTGACTCACCCAATAAAGGCTGCACCATAACGCAAGCCATCAAAAGCACACCTGATACAAGTAGTTGTGAGAACAATCAGTCATGAGAGAACTAAAGACCAGAAATATCATAGAAAATACAAGTCAACACGAAACAAAATACTTTATTTTCTGGACACCAAAGATATTATTGAAACCAACACAAAGCCATTGGGAAGGAAAATGCAACAAATATGGAAACTGCTGAAGAAGAATAAACAACAAACCAGTGTCCAGTGCAGAAAAACAGACACACTGCTAACATGCTCCACTGTGCTACAGTTAGAGGGTCGATCATCAAACTTCCAATGCCTTCGTTGTTGTCCTTGTGCTCAATATTGCCCAGCCTCATAATGCAATAACCTGCGAAAGTAATATTGATTTATTACAAATAATAATAATAATAAATAAACTTGTAGTCAGTCGTTTAATGTGGTAACCACAGCTATCATCTAGTCATGCAAGTTTCCATGAAAGAACAAAGTATTAGCAAAAGTACCAAAAAGTTGTACCTCCAATTATAGCCGCAACAGAAACCAAGGGCCCTTGTTTTCCCAACAGAATTATGATTGTCGAACTCCAAGCAGATAATATGGCCACTGTTTTAGCAACTAAGCTTTTCTTCCCATCGAAAGATTTCTCTTTGTTTAAGTGCGGATAGAACATCAATAATAGTAGTTGTGCAAATCCGACAGCATAAATCATTTGAGGAATTGAATTTCTTCCAATGCCTTCAAGCACCGAACCTAGACTCAACATATTACTTTCAGACGCCCAATGAACTGCTATGAGCATATAACTCAAAATGGATGCCACGGTGACATATTTCCATAACCCCTCAGAATAGCTGCTACTTATGGCCTTGTACTGCAAGACTGCCAGTAGCATCAAGGAAACCATGGGCACAATTTCAGTTGCAAAAGACAAAACGGGAAGGCCACAGGCAATCTTGAGCATCCATGAAGGATAAATATTCGAAACCTCAAAATCTGAAGTTTGCTTAGACAATCCAACTTCAATAGCGAGCCTGCAAATGGTAATAACAAGAAGGAAAACAATCACCTGCAAAGAACCCAAAATTAGAATCACAACAAGCAACCCACCACATTTTTCTTTCCCTCCCTAGAGAATTACATCCAAGGATACTATAATAACCATATACAGTAACTGGTGAAAGTAATAACCACTCAACGTTTACTTACTTCCAGTACCATCTTTTTCTGCTTCTTGATCAGATCTCGTAGCTTAACAACTCCACTTGTGGCCAAGAGAAAGCTTGCAACTTTTCCTTCTTCCACTAATCAGAGAATTGACAATATCAGAACCCCCACCACCCCAATAGAAAATAAATAAAAACAGAAACGAAAACAAGAGAAATTTACTGCAATCGGTTATATTAGGGACAACGCAACCCTACACCTACTACAGCAAATGACAAGTACATAGAACTTACAAATAAAACTATTTGAGAGGACGCTGCACGCACGTATTGCCACAATAAAACAAGCAAAAAATAGCCCAAAGGAAATTCCTGAATCTCCCGAGGGAGATAAAGAAATGGCATTTTGCTTTTTCACCTTTGTAATAGCAAGAATATGGATGCAAATTGACAATAGCATGATGCCAAAACCAATCGCCATCAACTTTAAATTAAATTCAGTCCACTTGGAGCGTGCTAGCTCAGCAACACTTGCTAGGAAATTAGAATAAGCATCAATCTGCCTCTCAAGAGCGAGCAAGACCGTATCGCAGCTTTCATTTTTATAAATGAAAAAGTTCTTCGTATGAGATACCCATTTCTCCATTGCTTGAGCATAGAGGTATGCTATGTGGAGCAAGTCTTCATGGGAAAATCCAATAACAGAAGAAGCAGAATAAACGTCTATATATCTTTTCACCTGAAAGAAAGGCACTTTTTCATTAGGAAAAGTAGGGTGGGGAAAAAAACTTTATCAAAACCAGCGTCAAATGTACCCCTCTCATAAGTTGAAACTGACTAACTTTGAAACAAAAAGATAGTACACTGTTACATACGCACAAAGAACACTTTAAACTACACAAATTACACCCATCAAGTGTTTGACTCGCAAAAAACAAAATAAAATGCTAAAAAATAAATCATACTAATAAAAAATAAATAAATAAGAGTGTGCTCTGTAAGTCGAATGGGGAACCTTTGTGAGGTACAACCAAGATAGAAGATATAGAATGTAGAGAGAAGCATAGGATCAAAATGGAGAAGAACCACTAGAAGGAGAAATAGAACCACAAGAGAGAAAATATAGGATTTCGCAAGAGAACAAAGCTAAAGAAGAGGAAACCAACAAACTCAACCATTCTCTGAAATGAATGTTAATGTAGCACTAATACAAGTTAATGTAGCACTAATACTCCCTTTTGTGATGGTATTACAGATAAAACACAAACTAAATAGAACATTTTCATAAATCTCCCTTTAAGTTAACAATAAATGGTCAATAATAATGAAGTGAATACCTGCCAAGAATTGATGCAGAGCACATTAGCATAATCGAACATCCATTCATCTAATTTCGACTGATTTTCACACTTTTCTATATATCCTTTAAAACTCCATGCTCCTGCACCTAAAGCATATAGCTCAAGATTCACATGCCCAATGCTGAAAGAAATCAACAGTGAAACAAGATCGTCGCAAGTGTTAGAAAACTGAGGAATGATTTAGAATTTTGAGCCAGAAAGTTCATTGCAAATTAAGAAAACAAGTACTAGACTATAGAATGAGTATCAGCAAAGTAAAATAGACAACAAAGTTACAAACACACCTTCCAAAAGGGAAAGGGAGACCAAGCAGAGCTGAAATAGTCGCTGCAAAGTCGAGCTGCAAGCATGACTAAACTAATTACAGGTCGCATGGGAAAGTTTCAACATAAATCACGAAGCAGTTTCGCATATTTCAAATGAACAAATTAATATCCTTCCTAACCTGGTGGAAGGAGCTGATATGCAAATTCTTCTTATCCTGAAATTAAGGAACAAAAGAAAATTTATCCAAAAGAAAACAAACTCGAGCTCTGTCTCAAAAAAAAAAACTATTCTCATTCCTTACTTATAATTGAAAAAAGTAGTTTTCTTGTCAAAAAGATGAAAAGGAGATCAGACTTTCTGTAGAGGCATAGTTGGCACTCTTTCTACGGCCTATTTACTCCTTTATTTTTTATTTTTTGAAAAGAAACGAACAATATCGAATTCTATCCCAAACTTCGCCTTTATCTCCCTCTGCATCCTCAAAGATTTGATTATTGCTCTCTATGTTCAACTATGCTGCAAAGCCTCCTACTGTTCTTGCTCCTTGGAATTACATAAGAAAAATCCCATATCCCCCAGCACTAAATAACATATACTCAAGGAGAATGAATAGTGAAGAAAAAGATTGTCCATCGTCTCGTCATCTCTCCTACAAAGAAAACACCATCCGGGAGAAAGATAAAGATAAGGCTTCCTCCTTTCATCATATCCCAAGTGTCAAGTTTACTCAACGTAAGCAGCCAATTAATCACTCGAACTTTAGTAGGAACCAAGGCCTTCCACATGAAATGACAGAATTTAAACGAAACGAATGATCATCCATCATGAATTTGAAAAATGATTTACAGGAGAACAACCCTGAACACCCTCCAATTCCCACAACCATCTATCCGAGATACTATCCCTCAACCAGTATGTATTTGAGATACTATTTACCTAAAATTTTGTTTTAATTGGTCTATAGTTCCTTAATCCTTGCAGCATCTCTCTTTAAATTTCTTTAATTCACTACAACTATTTCTCCTTTTTTTTTCTTCCCTATTTTCTTATGTATACTGGCTTTATTCCTTCTTTCCACCCTCTCGGAGGAAAGGGTAATTTAAATTAAAAAATCAAATTCAATAACCATAGGAAAAACAAAATGAGCAAGTATAACATATTCAGAATCAAGATCTTTCCCAGTATATAGGTGTTCACTGAAACAGAGGCAATACCGAATCTAGTTCAAAAGAGGAAGCACCGGATTGGGATGGTATGGAAGGCAGAGGCTGCTTGAAACTCATGGAAAAGATTGATGTTTCCACCTGTTTGACATCGCTTAAGTTAGAACTAATATATATTATACCGAAACTACATCCAAAAAATAATGACAAAATAAGGGAAAATTCACCTCTTCAGGACCACCTCCACCGTGATCTCCATTTATGGTCTGCCCATGATCACCCATGACAAGAAGAAGAGTATTCTCATGTAATCCACTGGGTTCAGATTGACTCTTCAGCACGTCAACTAGTTTCTGAAACAGACAAAGTGATCAGTTTCTTTTTAAAATGAGTGAACAAAAAAAGAAAATGCACAGTAGAATATCAACTTATCAGGGAGGTTAGTGAAAAAGATTGATAACGAAAAGGGGAAAACTGAATTATGTATCACAAAAGAGGAAAGACAAGAATGATCCATACAAGTAAGAAACAAGGAATCAGAATCTGCAGAACCAAACCGCACATAGAAACAAAAAAGCTGGAAATCTCATGCATAAGAGTTAAAGAAGCTTGCCTGTAAAATTATATTGTATTGCTCCAGTTTCTCTAGCATTTGAACAGAGTCAACCCCAAAAATATGCCCAGCATGATCCTATGCCATGTATAAATAGAACAAGAAAGTTAGTTTTATTCAATAGCCGGCTAGATATGCACTGATGAATAAAGTAGGGTCTTCACTCAAAGCAATTAGTAACTTGATCCAGATCCCACGGGAAATAATATAGCGCAAATCTTTCCAGTAAAATCACCAAATTAATTCAAACTTTATAAAGCTAGCAAGACATTCATACCACACCAAGGAAATGCGCAATAAGAACATCCCAATCTTCTTGATACAAGGACGGAATAAGGTGGTCAATACACCCATTGTCTACCTAGAAAAGCAACGAAAATTAAACTGTTGGGATAAATATAATTGCAAAATAACTTCAAGTTTTGACCAGACATGAAAGTGTTAGCGAGGCATACCGTATGAAGATCTTTAACATTAAAAGAGGGGAAAGGATAAGATCTTTCAAAATGATGAGGAAACAATTGCATCCATGTGTCGTCCCCCATCATCACAACGCGTTTTCCATTTTGAACAAACTGCAAGGATGTCCGATTTCAGTAAAAATCACAACAAGAAGCTGAACATCTCTCAATTGGGGGGAGGGGGAAAAAAAAGGTTATCGCAGCCCTACAAAAGGAGAAGAAGTCAAGAAAATATAGATATGAAAGAGTAAAAACCAACCTGATGTAACAAGTTATCTTCAATGATGGCAGGAGCTCCGAAGCTATTCCCAACATCAATAAAAGTTGGTAATCCGCCAGTTGTTAAGCCCTGAAAACCTTACAATGAGAAAGAAAACGTGGATCGAGTTAAAAAGCAGATCTTCCACAAGAAAGTAAAACTGATATTCAGATGGCATGCATATATAAGGTTGTGCAAAATCTAAAAAGTGAAAAACTTCATTGGGGTGGAATATATTAGCAACATTTGTCACCGTCTCATTGAACAAGATTGATGGAAATACAAAACATAAGAATCATTAAGAATGAGCAAGAAAAACAGATTCTGACCTTCAAACGCTGCAAACTCGTTGTGGGTGGATCTGCAATGGCTTTAAAGATCCTCGCAGATGATGGGTTTTGTGATGCCAATTCTTGTAGAACTTGTAATTTATCCATCCATGGTTTGGACTCTAGCATATTTACATCCATACACCTATTCTCATTTTTATTTGTTCTTTAATTTGACTTTAAAAGGAAGAATATGGAAGAAACAGAAAAACAGTTTTAACAATTCTTTTAAATTCTAACCTTGAAAGAAGGTGCTTGGAGCAACAAAGTCAAACCTAAGGGAGGAAAAAAAAAAAGGAAAACAATTGTGCAATTGGGATTCATGATTTTATCAAATGGGCACAAAAGGAATAAAAATAATAAGGTTAAATTGCTAAGTTGGTCCCTGAACTTTTAACTTTGCGCAACTTTGGTTCTTGAACTTTTTTTTTCATAGCTGTAATGCCCCTAAACTTTTCAAATATTGCTATAATATTCCTTTACATTAATTTTTGGACAGAATCCATTAGTTAACATTAATTTTTGACCAAATTACTAACATCTTCTATTTAAAAATTAACAAAAATGACTATTGTAACAACATTTAAATAGTTTGGAGACATTCCCTTTCGTAACTGGAATGATCATTAACTATTAAATAATCTTTTTCGTTAATTTTTTGACGAAATCCTAATTTATTGACCAAATTACTAACAAATTTCATTCAAAAATTAACGGAAAGGACTATTGTAGCAACATTTTAAAAGTTTAGGGCATTCCAGCTACAAAAAAAAAGTTTAGAGACTAAAGTTGAACAATGATAAGAGTTTAGGGACTAAACGAGCAATTTACCCAAAATAATAATGATAATAAAGAAGAAGAACGGAAGCGAAAGGGAGTACCGGAGGGCGTCGAGGACGATGATGACGAGGCGGCCAACGGCGGGTTTGGTCCAACATTGCGGAGGATTGCTGTGAGATTGGTTGAGATTGGCATTGCTATCATCAGAAGAGGAATGGAGGCAAGGGGATTGGGAAACGTCGGAGCAATGACTGAAGTAGGGAAGCTCGGTCCGAGTGAGAAGAAAACCTTTGGTGAAGAAGAGAATGGCAAGTAAGTGAAACCCCATTGTCAGCCAATACACCCATTTGTTTCCCCACCATTCCCATCTCCCAACTCCCATTTTATTTTTCAAACTTTCTTGTTTCAAAAGCAACTCAAACACCTATAAGTTTAACCAACCAACCAACCAACCAAAGTATGATAAGACTTCAATCCATCGAAAATAGTTTCAATTTTGCTAATCAATGAAGAAAGGATTGCTTTTAGCCACACACACAAAGAAAGGAAAAAAAAAAACCCACATTTCTCTCCGAAATGCAAAATGAAAAACTAACATCTGCAAAATCCTACTTATAATAATGGTGGTTAACTTTCTAGTTTATAAGGAATTTACTGGTTTGCGAGGCTCCGGGTCTTTGACTTTCAGATGGCCGGCAAGAGGGGTGGTGGGGAAGGGGAAGATTGGGGATTGTCGCCGGAGGAGTTGAGCCCTGACCGATGACGGGGACACCGACGCCGAGCCGGGATCCAGCGCCGATGAGATTCGATGAAACTCCTCCTCCTCCTCCGACCGCAGATTTGGAGGGAGCCGCGTCGGGCCAGGACGATTTGAAGGCGAGGGATAGGATGGGCGAGTCGGGACTCGGGAGATGGAGATAGGGAAGCAGAGCAGCCTAGACGGATCTAAGACACCGTTTTTTTTTTTTTTTTGTGAATAAATGGGGACGTTCTTTTATTCAGCAATAGGCAAATCTTTGAATGCCTGTCCAAACTAGGGGTGACAATAAGGGTCGCATATGACGACACAATTTGAAAACGATAAGAATTTCACGGGTTCAGGTTGGAAAAAATAGGGGTCGAATCAAATTTGAGTCACCCAAAATTGACACGAGAAAAAACGGGTCGTGTTCGGGTTGGACTCGTAGAACCCGAACACGACCAGTTTTTTTTTTTTTTGGTCAATTTCGGGTCAAATGTCGTGTCAATTTCATGTTAATTTCGTGTCGTGGGTCAATTTCCTACAGCGGGTCAATTTCGGTTCACTGGTCAATTTCGATTCGTGTCATATCAACCCGTGATGGGTTTGTGTCGTATTCATATCGCGGTTTGAAGTCGTTTTCGTGTCATGGGTCGGGGAAGAAAAAAATTGACACGGTAACACGACACGAACCCGAAACATGACACGAATTGCCATCCCTAGTCCTAACCGATGACACATGACTAGAAATAGGATCTTTTGCATGTACAATTCAAAATTGAACCACCATTGTAAATATAACCTTTATTTTGATTGCTTTTTATTATTTATTTTTTTTAATTCAATTTTTAAACAAAAAAACTAAAAACTCCTTCAGATTATCTTCAATTAAAAAAAAAAAAAAAACAATACGGGTAAAGGGCAATCAAAAAGGCAGTCAAAATCCTTATCATCCTTTATCTATCTCTCACTAAAGTCCCTCCCTCACCCAAAATATCCCAAAAGAAGCTCCAATTGCCCTGTTAACTCACTCTCCTCTTATATCCCTCTCGCCCAGCCGGCAAAGGGGACCCATCCACCCAACACCCAGCCATCTCACTCACTCTCCTCTGCTAAAGACGACGGGGGGGGGGGGGGGGGGGACTTGTAATAGCCACCCTTTTTACTGATTCATGATTTCCCTGTTAAGGAATATGAATGTTTATGTAAAATGTTTGATCTGATTTTATCATATTATATTTGAGTTCTTATAACCTTATAAGACTCAATAATAGTTTGCCTTTTGAAGAAAAAGGCAGAATAAGAATTTATGATTTTATTCCGGTCAACGTTTGACTAAAATGACTCAAGGTATGATTATGACGGTACTGCAGTATAGCAAGCAGTATGGAAATTATACTGTGAAAAACCATCATCACAGATAAAAAGTAAGAAAAGGTGCGAGACCACTTTAGAAAAATTGAGCACAGTATTTAGAGTAATAACGACTAAGTAGTTCGAAGTTCTAAGAAAACTTTATACGCAGCCTAGTTAAGTACAGATGAATTTTGGATTGTAGTCTAGTATGACAGTACTGTTATTAGTTGAAAATAGTATTAGCATTATCTAAGTTAGTGAGAAATTGGACTGCATATTAAAGAAAGTACCAAACATGGTCTTATGAGGTGACACCTCATAAAAGATAAATAAGCCATTTTTAGAATTAAAATATAAATGGATAATTAAGCATTAATTAGGGGTAAGGTGGCTCATTGTTGGCCGGCCAAGGGGTTCCTTTAGCAAATATTTTATTTTTGAGGTTAGATATGTAATTTTAGGAATAAAAATAATTCTAGAAAAGAAATTAATTTTCACCTATAAATAGGTGAGGTGGGATGAGTTTGTGATCATTTAGTGAAACCCCTAACTTTCTAGCTCATTCTCAACTCTCTCTCCCTCCCGTAGGAACCGAAGCCAAAGAAGGAAAAAAAACAGAGAGAGAGAGAGTAAGGGTCGGATTTTTTAGGAAGTAAAGTAAGGAGGGAAATTTTTAATCCAAGACTTAGAGCCACTCTCAAGGCTTAAAGGTAACCCTCCTAAACCCTTTAAGCAATTCAATTAAGTTGTGATTCAAAAGTTTAAGTGTATTTCATGTTGGGTATGTAAGAGGATAAGCTCACCTTTTATTTTTCATGCAATAGCCTAGATTGCTTGATATGTGCTTGATTAGGGTTTAGTGGTCTTGATTTATGATTTGGTGCATGTTTGTGATACTATGTGTTAGAAATTATGTGATATGTGTGAATGCCTATTATGTATTTGTAATATGTCCCCACATACTCAAGAAGAGGTATTGTATGAGTGATAATAATAATGATGATGTATGATGAATGAAGGGTTAAAAATTAACCCAAAACCCTAATTTGGTAAATGTTACCATTTTGGTTTGTAAGGATGGGAAACCAATGCATGATGATGAAAACCATACGTAACGCACTGCATGTTTGTCGTAGGCTCATGGTTTTAACCGTTTGAGGTAGGGTGTGTGTAATTTTACGTAAAAATCAACCAAAGTTGAAAACTGTCAGTTTCAGATTAAACTGGGCAGCAATCTGGAAATGAAATTTTGAGGCCTTTAGAGGCAGAATTTGTAAAAGGTTAAAACTACAAAGTTGTAGAAAATTGAAAACCCTAAGGGTAGAACAGACAAATTTTGAAAAATAAGCTCCAAAGGCTTCCGTTTTTATGAAAATCCGAACCTGGTCTGCCCAGATCCTGTGCATGGCCAGGCAGTTTCAACAAGGAAAAATGATAGGTTAAAGGCAGAATTAAGATTTGAGAAAAAAACTTAAAGTTGTAGGAATTATTGAGGTCTACAACTTTCATGAAGAAAACTTTTTCAAATTCAAAACAGATTTTAAGATAAAATTGGATCTTAAAAATTGAGCAGGAAATAGGAAATTCCTGCACAGGATTTTCAAAATAGTTCATGAACAGGCAATTCCTGCACATGCACTGATAACTGAAATTAGAGAACTGTTTGCAAAGATTGCTTTCAAAATTTGACAGTTTTTGTTTAAAAGTTATAGTTTTATAAAAATATGGTTTTAAGGGATTAAAGTTTTACAAAAGACTTTTAAAAAGAAAAATTAGACAAAGTCTTGTTAAGAAAATAGAAAAATAAATACTTGGGCCAAAAATTATTTTGAAAACATAATGATGACCATTAGTAACTGGATAGGATACCAAAGCTATTGGATTAGGCCTAAAACCTATGGTTACCAATAGTAACCTAATATGGTATTACTTTAAAAGTAATTGAATCTTAGTAACCTAATAGGGTATTAGTCTAAATAAGATTGGGCTTATACCCAGGGTTACTAATAGTAACCTAATAAGATACTATTTAAGTATAATTGGACCTTGTACCCCAGGTTGCATTAAGTAATCAAATAAGATACTGTTTGATTGTAATTAGGTCATATGCCTTAGGATTACATTTAGTAACCAAATAAGACATCATTGTAGTATGTGGGGGACATGTAACTAGGGTTACTGTGAATGTTGGTTAGGATACTAGCATTGAATATAATGATGTATGGTAAGATAAGACGATCCTTATCTTATGTCCTTTTTGGAAACAGGAATATAACCTGTTGTTGCAACCTGCTGGAGCAACAAACCCAGGACGTAGCATAACCTGTAAGTACAACTCCGCCTACAGCATAAGTGAAAAAATGTTTTTACTGCTTATATGTTTTCCAGCTCATGCATACATGTTGAGGTGCATATGATCTATGCTTTATTATTGTGGCATCATGAAACATGCTAACTAATGATAAATTACTTGGTAAGAATGAGAACACGTTTCAAGTAAGAAACTGTTTTAAAAGACTATTTTCAAGAAGAAAACTATTTTCAAGGAATGGTTTTCGAGAAGAAAACTATTTTCAAGGAATTGTTTTCAAGAAGAAAACTATTTTCAAGAAATTGTTTTCAAGAACAAGTTAAGGAAAAGTTTTCAAGTATGATGGCAAGCAAGTTGCCTCGTGTCGTATCGACCTGCCACGAGGGCGGGTTTGGTCCATGGTTTGAGTTGGATTGGACTGGCCGCCCCAACCACTCCATGGCTGTGCACCACGGTACGTACACTCATGTTAAGTAAGGGGCCCAAAAATGTGCTAACCTAAGAAAACACAAGAAAGTATAAGAAAGCATAATTGGTTCATGTATTATGAAAATGTTTTTGCGGAATGAAAGTTGTACTTGTTGGGCGAAAGTTCATTACTTACGTTTATGCTGTAGGTAAGCAACCTATCGACAATACTTGATACAAGACGGTGGGGCTTGGCACGGCTAGTTGTGAAACTTGAGATGGAGACCGCTACGCGTTTTGAATTATAATACTTGTATTTGTTATACTGTATATATATATATCGAAATAAGTTTGCTACTCAAGTACTCAATTAAGAAAATGTACATATATATATATATATATTTATGTGTGTATATATATATATGTAAATATGTGATGAGTTAGATTTTCAGTTGTCAAGTTGTTTTTTTAAAAAAATATTTTGTATTTCCGCCGAGTTAAACAAGTTAAGTAATTATGTAAGATAAGTATGGTAACGGCCTACGTTAGGTGGGTCGTTACAACCTCACTCACGGACTCTCCTCTTATCTCTCTCTCACCCAGCCGGCAAAGCGGACCCAACACCCACCCATCTCACTTTCTTCTTGTCTCTGTCTCACTCAAAGCCAGCAAAAGAGAGGCCCCTTCAGTTTCTCTTATAGCCGACACAGGGGACCCAACACAAGATCCCCATCCAAAAAAAAAAAATGTAAGTTTGTCGAATATCCGTCAAGTTTGTTAATTAGTTTTTGTTTAGCAAGTGATAATAGGTTCTTATGGACTGAAATAAATGGTCTTATGTAGAAGATACAATGAATATATGTGTAGTATATTAGTATCTCTAGTTCGATTGATTCTTAATGTTTATGAAGTCTTATCTGGAATATGTATACGAATATGCTGCTTAGTAGTAAACTATATGTCCTCGGTTGACGTAGGACCAGATCATGCTGCTTATAATGTATCATTTAGAAGTTAAAGTAGTTGACTTCCAATAATAATACATTAGAAGCTCACTGGAAACTTCTTTGGGTGGTATTCCTTAACAA
Organism: Ficus religiosa; assembly: GCA_024759925.1. Taxonomy (NCBI): domain Eukaryota; kingdom Viridiplantae; phylum Streptophyta; class Magnoliopsida; order Rosales; family Moraceae; genus Ficus; species Ficus religiosa. Next base: position 30,369 of record JAFMPE010146709.1, read on the forward strand.
CAAAAGTGATTGCTGCTCTGGCTAGCAGATTCCTTGCAACAAATTGCTTGAAGAAAAATAATAAAACAGGGGATGCAGATTTGTGTGTGCAATGGGGTATTGTATAGTCAATAATGTATGTATCCGTTAATGACCCGATTTATCGAGCTTAGATTTTAGAACACAATCTTTCTGCTTTGCGTGTTGCTGGGTTATGTTGATGAGTTTAGGTAGGCCTTACTTGCCATTAAAGAAATCCCTTTGACAACCTAAGCCATGGGTTCAGGAGACTAATAAGCATTTCCACAACCCGAAGGAAAGAAGAATGACAAAGAGCAGTTAACCAAGGAAAGAAGATAAAGCAGTCCAGTTAATGGTTGGGACATTTTAGTGAACCCTTTTTTTTTCAGTTTGATTAAAATGACTCTGTCTTTCAGAATCTTATGTCTTTGGAAGGCGGTATTTCGTCATCATCTTTTTTAGGACTTGATTAATTAATGGCTATCATAATCTGAAAAAATTTGGTGACCCCTCATCCTAAAATGCGAGAGCTCTTTGGACTCCATAAAAGAATCTGACTTGGGAAGTAAATTCATCTTCTGTAACTACTAGAAAATCAGTTTAGAAGCTGGCATGTATACTTAAATAAGTTCTTACTATTCTGCAGTCTCTATATTTTAATTTAAATAGTTATAAAATTCACAAATTTGACAAACTTGGGAAGTGTTTGTTGCCTGGCATGTTGGATATTAGAAGCAGGCATGTCAGAGTCCACTTTGTTAGGTAAAGAGCCTCGACTCCTTAAGTCTCACCATTTTTAAGCGTCTCTTTGTTTCTTTCATGATATTAGAACATTGTGGAGGATAATTTAGAGTGAAATGGTATTTAAACGAGTATTAGAACATTGTGAGGGATGATTTAGCTTGAAAGAATTTCAACTAATGTCAGGTTTTTAATTTAAACGATTATTCATTTGGCTCACTTTAGTAGTGACTATTGAACCATTTGGTGGAATAGCAGTTCTATAGGAATAACTATTCTTAAGTCTGTTGTCCTTCCAGAACATAAGAATTACTAAATTTTAGGAATTTTCATTCCGTTCGAACCGCCATTCCATAAAACCAAACTCACCCCAAGTTTTTCAAGAATTGATGTTGGACATAGCTTAGAAAGTTTGAGATGGTATTCATAACCAAGGTAGGGAAATTGACCTGCAGATTTGTTGGAAATGGAATCTCTAAAGTTGAAAAAAAAACCTTATTTCTTATTTTTTGAAATTGGTTATTTCAACTTTATTTCTTATTTCTTTTCTATAAAGTTGAAATAAGATAAACAAAGAGATCTGTCAAGGATCAAACACCCTAGAAAATCAATATAGTCCTCTAAATATTTTCTATATAGGAAGAAACTTCTACATTAAAATTTTCCATCAGGAACCTTTGTATAAAATTTGTTTTATCATTTTCGTTTCTAGCTATGGCACGAAGCCGGACCTCATTGACATACTCTCCTCGTCCTACCCAACGGCGTCGATATTTAGAACCACTGGAGATGGACTCCGAAAATGACTCTGAAGGAGTAAGTAGGATCAATCCCCAACCGGATGGCAACACGTCACCTCAATCGACGCCAGTCACAATACTAAAGGTAAGTTATCAATTATATTTATGAATTCTAAAATTTGACATTAATTAAACTATTATGGGAGATACCTCTTGTAATATTAATGTAATTAATATATTTTTTAAATTATAACTTACAGTTTTGAATTTGGATGTCAATAAAAGTAAGTTGTTAGGCTGTCGAATTTTTGGAGAAGTATTTAATTATTTACAATATGAAATTGTATATTTTGTTTATGTTATTAGGTTTTATTATAAAATATATTTTATTAATATGTGATTTTATGTAAATGTAGGTTTTGGATCTCCCATCACCAATTTTGAAATTGAATATGGATCAAATCAATTTCAAATGCAAAATTTCAATTAAGCACTTATTAAAGGATGTTGTCGATACTATGACCAATGCCTTACAGGACCACCCTAATGACATAGAGTGGTTTAAGAAGTCACAATTTAGCCACCTATTTGATATTACAGACCACGTCAAAATAACTTTAACCTCATTATGAATGCTACTATCCCAAGTAGTGGTTACAAAAAAGGACTATGAAATGTGGTTCGTTTTGAATGGCATCCCCATTAGGTACTCGCTCATGGAGCATGTACTTATAAGTTGACTTAATTGTTCTGCTTATCCTAAGGATTCTTGTCATACAGGAAACGAATTTAGAGACAGGGTCTTTCGCGGAATGAAAAAGATCTCGCAAAATGATGTTAAGAAATACTTGGAAGGTATGGTCATCCTTCCCGAGGAGAATCAGAGCAATAGAAGGAGGCGCAGTAATGAAATCAAAGAAAGAGAAAAAGGGAGATCGATCCTTATAAATGATAAGTTGAAGTAGGATGTCCTATACTTTCTGTGTGCGGTCCTCCGTGGTCTAGAAAAGCCTGGCCAAAGAATTGATTACAACCTCTTTAAAATGATTGAAGACCTAGATTGGTGTGCCAATTACCCATGGGGAAGAAAGACATACCAGTATTTGATGACTCAGGTCCAGAAGTTAGACATAGTTGTAAAATGTAAAGACGCTTTTGAGAAGTTGACAAGATGGAATTATCATGTGTTCATACTACCATTGATGGTATGTAAATTTTGTTTCAATTATAAGATTCTCATATTTAATTTGTTTTAAAATGTTTGCAATCTAATGTATTTTATTGCTCATTATTATAGCTTATACCATTTAAGTGTATTCCTGCCTTGACCCCAACGTATGCTGAGATTAGAAAAGATGTTAAAGGATCGGTGCCAAGAATTTGTCGATGGAAAACAAAGTTTCATCGACAACAAGCTCCACCTTTGGAGCAAATTCTTCATGTAGTTGGGGCTAGCACGGTTGGTTTTTTGTTTTGTTTTATTTTATATTACGTAGATACGTCTTGATTTGTAGGTTACTAATTTGAAGTGCATAAATTTTAGAACATAAAGAGCATCATTGTCCCAACTTTGGAGGAATGGAAAGCCAACCACATAAAGGGGTTTATTCCTTGTCATGATGATCTCGACACCATTGTGGACAATTGGGCAACCATCCTAGAGTCTGGAACAAGCATATTTTGGGAGGACTTATTACATGTTGATCTAGAAGGTTGACGCAACTTCCTTCATGGTTATGGTGAGAGAGTTTAAGGAGGAGATAGAGAGAAGCCTGAAGATATTATACATGAGCAGTCTATGCCTCAACAGGGTACCACTGCAGCCGAGCAAACCAGGTATCTGCCGTCTAACCCTACTGTCAACGAGTCTATACCTTCACAAGCTAGCTCTCATGTTGACAATTTAATGGTGCTACGTGAGATTCAAGCTCTAAAGCAAACAGTAGAATAGATGTGCACTGAACATGAATCTCGGATTTCACAATTAGAGAAATTGATAACCGAGAATGGTAACCACATTGATATGCTGACAAACATTGTGTCAAGATTTGTTCAGCAACAATTAGAGACTTGGAAAGGTGGAGATTGAGGTGAGAGCAGTAGAGGTGGAGGTGAGCATAGTAGAGGTTTTGTTGTTAGAAATATTGCCGGTGGTGATATTGAGGCTCGGAATGATATATATGCACCGACAGATGTTTTTTTTGAAACTGAAATCAGTGCAAAAAGAGACATGGAAGATTCTTACCTCAATGAAATCTTTTATCAGACTCCGACTTGTTCGAATGATGAGGATTGTGAAAAAGATGTTTTGGATGTTGGGCAACCTAAGAGACGACATCAAAGACATCTAAAGAAGTCAAAATATAAGAGAACTCCATACACCGATCCCAGTCCAAAGAAGATGATGTTTCGTAAAGGGTTGATCAAAGAATTCGATCCATTGCGTCTAACCGGACAGTATGCGAAAATCATTTAAAGACTACAAGAATTCAGATCTGAAGCCCCCATTTACTTCTGGTCTTGGGTTAACACGAGCGTGGGAATTCTTTGATAAGATAATAACTAAGCACTTTTGGTTTTTAAGTGATGTAAGTGATTCTCTACTAAATAACGCTATATCTAAGCTTTTTTTTTTTTATGGAATTCTTTTTCTATCAAAATATTTTTGACTCATTCTACAACTTTTTTTTTTTTGTAGCACATAGAAGAAGCCATGTATGGAATAAGAAAAAAACAGTCCAAGTATCGAGATGTTATCAATCAAGACGTGTCATTTTGGATGAGATCTTTGGCCAATTATTGGTGATGAATGCCAATGAAGATGGGATCATAGATGACTATTTGATGACATACGGAAAGGTGACATCCCCAAGATGGGAAAATGTTGGAATGGTGCCAAGGCACTATACTTCATGCTTAATTTATATGACACATTGGACACCAACGTCACCGAAAAAGAAAGAGGAAAACATTGGGTTTCGGTGAAGGTTGATTTGATAACTACAGAGTTAGTGGTTTTTGATTGCAATTGGAAATGTTACGAAAAAGTAAAGCTTGATAGATTTTATGGAGCCTATACAAAAGATGATTCCCTTAATACTTCAAAAATCTGAATATTTCGGCCACCTTGATCCTTCTCCATGGCCCTATAGGCGCCCACTCAACCATCCGCAGAACGAGAAATCGTAAGTGTACTTTAAATTTTTGAATTTTTAATTTGTCATCTATAATTATAAACACTAACAAACATTTTGTTTAACACAGGAGAGATTGTGCCATATATGCCATCAAATATATCGAGTTCGATATGCAAGGGCACAATTTTGAGTTAATAAATGATGAGATGATCAAATTTTATAGAGAGAATATGACAATCAATATTTATCATAATGATTGGGTTCCTTAAACACTTTATATATGTATTTGCTTTTACTTTTGAACCAATTCTATGAGACACATCTTGCATTTATGGCATCTAAATTTGTTTTTACATTGTTTTTTACAGGGTCTAAGTTATGGTGTTTTATTAAAATAAGTTATTATGGTGACCAAATAGGCGGTCAAGCCAGTCCGGGGAAAAATATTCTTGACCGGCATAGGCGGTCATGCCAGTCATGCCGGTATGGGAAAACAATTGTCATTAAAACGATCATGGTACTTTGTGGTAAGATCAACAAAATTGCTCGTCGGTTCGAGTAAAAATATACTTGACCGGCATAGGCGGTCAGGCCAGTCATGCCGGTCCGGAAAAACATATTAAAATGATCATAGTACTTCCGTGGTAAGACTAACAAGTTCGCTTGTTGGTTTGGGGAAAAATATTCCCAACCGGCATAGGCGGTCAGGCCAGTCATGTCGGTCCAGAAAAATAGTTGTTATTAGTATGATCATTGTGCTGCTGTGGTAAGACCAACAATTACTCGTTGGTTCGGGTAAAAATATTCCTGACCGGCATAGGCAGTCAGGCCAGTCATGTCGGTCTGGAAAAACAATCTTCATTAATATGATCATATTACTTCTGTGGTAAGATCAACAAGATCGCTCGTTGGTTTGGGTAAAAATATACCTGATCAACATAGGCAGTTAGGCCAGTCAGGTCAGTCATGCCGGTGTGGAAAAACAGAAGAAAATTTTCATATTACTTCCGTGTCATGACTAATAAAACAGACAAGATCACACCAATCCGAGTAAAAATATTCTGTGCCAGTCAGGCTAGTTCTACCGGTCAAGAAAACTAGAAAAAAGCATCGTAATACTTCTGTGTGATGATCGAAAGAACATACAAGATCGCCCCGGTCTGGATAAAAATATTCCTAACCGGCATAGGCTGTCAGGTCAGTCCTGTCGGTCAAGAAAACCAGAAAAAAAGCATCATATTACTTCTGTGTGATGATCGAAAAAACAGACAAGATCACCCCGGTCCGGGTAAAAATATTAATGATCGGCATTAATCAGTCAAGCCAGTCCTGCCGGTCAGGAAAACCAGAAAAAAGCATCATACTACTTCTGTGTGATGATCAAAAAAACAGACATGATCACCCCGGTCCAGGTAAAAATATTCCTGACTGGCATAGGCGGTCAGGCCAGTCCTGCCGGTCAAGAAAACCAGAAAAAAGTATCATACTACTTCTGTGTGATGACTGAAAAAATAGACAAGATCACCCCAGTCCGGGTCAAAATATTCCTGACCGACATTAATCAGTCAGGCCAGTCCTGTCGGTCAGGAAAACTAGAAAAAAAGCATCATACTACTTCTATGTGATGATCGAAAAAACAGACAAGACCACCCCGGTCAGGGTAAAAATATTCCTGACCAACATTGACGGTCAGGCCAGTCCTGCCGGTCAAGAAAACAAAAAAAAAAGCATCATACTACTTCAGTGTGATGACCGAAAAATCAGACAAGATCACCCCGGTCTGGGTAAAAATATTCCTGACTGGCATTAATCAGTCAGACCAGTCCTGTCGGTAAGGAAAACTAGATAAAAAAAACATCGTACTATTTCGACGTGATGACTAGAAAAACAGACAAGATCACCCCGGTCCGGGTAAAAATATTCCTGACCTATATAGGTGGACAGTCCAGTCCTGCTGGTCAGGGAAACCAGATAAAAAAACATTATACTATTTCAATGTGATGACCGGAAAAATAGACAAGATCAACCCGGTCTGGGTAAAAATATTCATGACTGGCATTAATCAGTCATAGTGCTTCGGTGTCATGACCAGCATGGCCAATAAGACCGCTTGCTGTTACGTTATATTAATCAGTGATTGACAGTAAGCCAATTTTACTTTAGATAATTGATTAACCATTTTAGAAAACAAATGACATTTTAATTAATTTTTTAGAATTTCGGCCATTTATTAAAATACTTTTTAAATGGTCATTTTTTTTAAGGAAAAATGGTCGTTTGTTTTGTTTTATTGTTGATTGACTAATGATCAATCAGTGATTGACTTTCAAATTAGTGATCTACATTATAGGTAATCAGTAATTGACCGTAAGTCAATCAATGATTTACTATAACGTGACCATTCAATAAGAGTAATTAACCATTTAAGAAACACACTGGTCAACTGAGGAAAAATTTGACCTAGAAGAATGACTCAATCATTCATTAAACAAAGTATACGGATGACGAATAATTCAATCAGACTGAGATAATCGTCGTAAGTAATATTTTCAATTCATACTACGTCATATAAGATAAGCGAGAATATTGATCTGTTCTTTCACTAAATAGTATACATCAGTTACGAACATACAACCGATAGTTTGATCGAGATAACTGTCATTAATAGGCCATACAACCGAGCTGTTTGGCTCTATAATAGTGAGTGGACCGAGAATAACTGTTAAGCCAGCCAAGTATATATATTTTTTTGCCTAATTGGTTATCTGTCTTGCAAGTATTTGCGATTATGACACCAAAGTAATATGAAAAACCTTAAAGATTATTCAAACAGGCCAAACCGGCCTGAGCGGTTAGGTGGGTCAGGTATTTATTTATATGGAAGGTTTGTCGGTCTTTCAGGTCATGACACCAAAGTGTTTTTGCATTCTTTATCAGTTTTCCCAGTCACCCAGACCATGTAATATTTTTTTTATCCGGACCAGTTGTCTGTTTTTCTGGTCATGACACTCAACTGATATCATCCTTTCCAAACAGGCCATACCGACTGAGCGGTCAGGTGGGTCCGGTATTTATTTTTATGGAATGTTTGTCGGTCTCTTAGGTCATGACACCAAAATGTTTTTGCATTCTTTATCAGTTTTCCCAATCACCCAGACCAGGTAATTTTTTTTCCAGACCAATTGTCGGTTTTGCCAGTCATGACACCAAAGTGATATTTCGATTATTCAAACAGGCCATATCGGCTTGAGCAGTTAGGTGGGTTCGGTATTTATTTATATGGAAGGTTTGTCAATCTTTCAGGTCATGATACCAAAGTGTTTTTGCATTCTTTATCAGTTTTCTCAGTCACCCAGACCATGTAATATTTTTTTATCCAGACCAGTTGTCGGTTTTTCTGGTCATGACACCCAATTGATATCATCCTTTCCAAACAGGCCATACCGGTTGAGTGGTCAAGTGGGTCCGGTATTTATTTTTATGGAATGTTTGTCGGTCTCTCAGGTCATGACACCAAAGTATTTTTACATTTTTTATCAGTTTTCCCAGTCACCCAGACCAGGCAATATTATTTTCTCCGGACCAGTTGTTGATTTTTCCGGTTATGACACCCAAGTGATATTATGATTATTCAAACAAGCCATACCGGCCTGAGCGGTCAGGTGAGTCCAGTATTTTATTTATATGGAAGATTTGTCAGTCTTTCAGGTCATGACATCAAAGTATTTTTGCATTCTTTATCAGATTTCCCAGTCACCCAGACCAGGTAATATTTTTTTATTCGGACCAGTTGTCGCTTTTGCCGGTCATGACACCAGAGTGATATGATGCTTTCATAACTGATTTTTTGAACCTGCCAGACCGGCCTGGATGGTCGGTGGGTCCGGTATTTATTTACATTGAAGGCCTGTTGGTCTTTTCGGTCATGACACCAAAGTATTTTTGCGTCCTTTAAATATAAATATGAGAAAGTAAAATTTATTCAAATAAAAAATCGATAACATGTTGACTTATTTTAATCAAACATCAACACTAAGGACCCTACAAAAAACAATTAAAATGATTTCAGCCACTATAATATCCAAAACACATTTCATCACTATAAACATAATTCAACTACTAATACAAGAGATCTAGTCCAAAATCTTTAGTAAAAGTTAAAAATAAAAACACGATCATGTTTTATGAAAATCTACTTCGATCAAATATATTTAAAGAGGGATTGTCAATTCTGAGCTCTCATGAAAAGTTGCTTGACATGATCGCTTGTTTTTGCCTTTCGGATGTTCTTCAATAAAAGGAAATCTGGTTTGTTGAAGCCTCCCACGTTTTTTTGTGAAATCAGGAGGCAATACCTTCTCAGTCCTTATGTCATCTGGGATAACTCACTATGATGAGCTCGGGACAGGATAATGTTGGAAAAATCGGATCCGGTATCAGAGTACGGTGCAGCGGAAGTTTTAAAATTTTTATGCCGTTTCCGGAAAAGAAGCTCATGATGCATATAACAATAAATTAA
>JAFMPE010146710.1:0-68337 GCA_024759925.1 Ficus religiosa
GTTGTCGTTGGTTGGCGGCGATGTCGATTCAATGTATCATGGACAAAAGAGTGAAACCGTCGTCAAGGGAACAGTACTGGTAAGTTCAATTTCTTACCTCAGCAAAACTATTCTCTGCTTTGTTCTCTGGTTTAAACTAAAATATTTTAACTCATTTTTATCTTTTTCTTTTTTTTCTTCTTCTAAAAATTAACAAAAATTTTAACTAATTATTTAAAAATCAAACAACCCAAACCTAGAAAACTCAAATTTGACCTAAGCACCAAACACAAGCTTAGCATATGGTTGGATTCACAATCCAAACCTTAAAATTACAATCCAACTTTTGTTATTTTCCCTCAGCTTTACTATTCACACAATTTTATAATTTAAATTACATAGAATTAATTCGATACGAACGAAATAAGCTCCATATTGATTTTTTTTTTCCAAACACATTTTAATTTTTTATACATTTTTATCTCCAGTAATTCAAACGTCTCGATAAATACACAATCAATTCAAACCCAAATTCTACAATCCAAACCTTATTAGCACCAAACGCATGTTTAGTCTTTTAATTATTATATATATACTTAGAAGTATTTAGCTTACTTTTCCCCATCTCATTTTGCGTTTATTAAGTGATTAGACAAGGGCCAAGGCTACAAACATTAGCCGAAGACGGGGAAAATTTGTACCTTTCAGTTGAACAGATATAAAAATATTCTCAGTTGCATCAAGTTAATGCTACTCTTTTTCTTTTTTTGCTTTTTAAGAACGATAACGTCTATTTCAATTAAGGAAAATATATAGATGAAAATGATGGCTAGACAACAAACAATTTGGAAGTTAGGTAAGATATATACAAAACTTAAAAGTACATACCTCCTTAAAGAAAATTATGAAATAGATGGATATGGATTGACGATGGCTAGTCAGCAAACATTATTTTTATGCTATCCTTTTCCTGACACGACTCTATATATAACCGATGCGTTAAGTGCATCAAAAAATCCTCGTTCATCGTAGGCACAATCATATCGTCAAGAGTTAATTATTATATTTGAATTAAGTTTGGATTTGAATCACCAATTGGAGATGGAATTTTTAAGTTAGAATTAATTGATTTTTTAAAAATTCATTATAAATTTTATTGGCTTTTCAGTAAAAGATAAAATTTGAGATAAAAAAATACAGTTTAATTAGAGTTAAGCTTGCACGCCAAACAAAGCCTAAGATTTACAAATAATTTTTTTTTTAGAATGAAATTAAGATTAGAAATAGTTACGTTGTTATGTTAAACGAGGAGAGGAATGAATGAAAGTAAAGATGTTAATAGGATTGTAGCCTATTAATAGAAAGTGAGTTGATTGATGATTAATGAAATTATGTTGTTTTTGCAATTGCAATAATGTAAAACCTTATCATTTTTTGTCTGTCTTGTCTTTTCTATTTTGCTTTGGGGATTCTCTATCGCGACAACACAGTTTTTCGCGATGGATGCAAACCAAAGAATAGTTTTTGGCGCTATTAGAGATTTTTGTCGAACTATATATCACGTGAAATAGATGGAGACTAAAAACAGACTGTTGTTACTGTCATTTCTTTCAAGATATATCGGGTCAATAATTTGGGCCATAATGGAAATTTCAATAAATAAATAAATAAAGTTCATTTAGCACTCACGGAAGGAAGGACCATGAACTTTTCTTTTTTCAAAAATTACCCCTAAAAATGAAAACTTAATCATATATAGTATTATTTAATTATCCTTTAATTATCTATTATATAATTATTAGCCTCCTAATAAAAAAATTACTGCTTCATCATTGTCAATTATTTGGCTTCCGTTTGACTTTTAGACTTGAATATAAAGTTTTCCTTTAGTTTTTATGTTTATTTTTTAAATTAACCAAAAATTATTATAAATTTTAAAAAGTTAACCAACCTCGACCTACAAATTCCCTTTCAAACGCATACTCCAAAGGCAAACTTAACTTTTTCCATACATCAATGCCAATATATGTTAACAATATTGAATAATATTATTATGCAGAATCTTGTAGTTGGCGGTGTAGATACCATGTTTGTGACGTTAACGTGGGCACTGTCGCTTCTAGTAAACCACTCCCAAGTGCTGAAACGTGCACAAGAAGAGCTAGACCTGCAGATTGGCAGAGAAAGTTGGGTTGAAGAATCAGATACCAAGAAGTTGGTGTACCTCCAAGCCATTATCATGGAAACCATGAGGCTTTATCCTGCTGGTCCACTAATCCCTCGCGAGGCCATTGAAGATTGTCGTTTGGCTGGCTATAACCTCCCTAAAGGAACTATGTTGTTCCTCAATTTTTGGAGACTACACAGGGACTCTAGGATTTGGCAAGAACCTGACGAGTTCAAACCGGAGCGGTTTCTCACCGCCCATGTCGACGTCGACGTGAGAGGCCAGCAGTTCGAGTACCTTCCGTTCAGCTCCGGTAGAAGAGCGTGCCCCGGGATCTCGTTGGCTATGAGAATGCTCTTCTTGACGCTTGCCCGTGTTTTACAGGGCTTTAACATCACCACTCCGACGAATGAGCCGGTTGACATGAGAGAAGGCTCAAGTATGACCTTGCCTAAGGTAACTCCTTTGGAGGTCATACTCAGCCCAAGGCTTTCAGATGAACTTTATAGAAATAATATATCATAGTACCGGTTTATGTTTTAAGTCTTCTTGAAAGCCCTTACGGTCGATCCCACGGTCGATCTATCTCGTGGGAGTGTATGTGCTTGTTTAGGTATATCAAAAGAAAAAAAAAAGTAATATGAGCATGGAATAATTCTTAATTATGGCATTGTGAAATAAAATATATATAGCACTAGGGCTCTAGTACTACATATATTAGCTCCAGATGCATGTATTTTATATATGTATATGTATCTGATTATCTTTTTTCGTCTGCTGTTGTAATGAATTAGTTGCTCATATGTTGGTAGAGTCTTACCTTTTCAACTGATTTTGCTCATTTTGCTTGTATTTTGGATGCTTTGCCCGTTAACGATGACATTCGATTCGATCTGATCTGATCCAATCCAATATTAGATTAGATTTCAAGAGATTCAGAGATTTTATATATGATCCAATTTGAATGTCAGATCTTCTTTTAATCTAATTTACAATTTTAAAGATTTGACTCAATCTTAACAATAATTTGTGAAAAGTAAATAAAACCAAAAACCAAATTTGAAGTATATGTCTTCAACAATATTTCAATAGAATAAGTCATACGAGTACGAGCGAAAGAGAGTTAATATGATCTTCTTTTTCAGCTTAAAAAAAAAAAAAAAAAAAAGGATAAGAGTAAAAGGCAACATATGTAAATCTAAGTACAAGCCAGTATAGTAAGTAATCTAATATATATGGAAATGTCCTCAATAAAACATTAGCATAATCGGGTTCTTATTTTTTTATTTTTTTATTTTTTTGTAGCACTTAAACTATTCTCTTTCAATCTCTCTGCAAGTTTAATGTTTCTTTTATTTTTTTTAGATACTAGAAGAAAACTTTATACCAAGAAATATTGTTTTCATAGGAGGAGTGTAATTAATATTATTTTTTTTAATTTTAAGCGTAACAAGTTTTCATTTTCGTGGAAAGGTTCGAGGAGGGATCAATTTATTTATTATTTATCTAGAAGAGTTGTACGAATAGTTAGTTTTACTCTTAAGGTATTTTAACTAATAGAATGAAATTTTTAGAAAGAGGTGTAAGCAATAAAAACTCCCATTAATAACATTTAGTTCCTATTTATAAGTATTTATTATATAGTACGATTATTTAATTCAGATGTTAAAGAACGTTGGTATATTTTTTATAAATGAACGGATGGAGCGAAATATGTCATAACCACCCTCTTTAGATAACATGATTAAAGATTGATACATTGATCAGAACGTTCATGTATATACCGAACTATAACTACCTTGTGTTAAGATACAAAACATGTGTCACTTTAATATTATAAAGGGTTAATGAACATTGAGCTGTTATTTATTTTATATTTTTCGTAGCAATCAATAAAAAAAAAAAAAAAAAAATTGGGCGGGTGGGGTGATGGCAAAGCAGACAAATCAATCAAGGGTGTTGAAGTTGGAGATACAGGGCTTTAGAATTATTTTAATGGATGCACAAATTATTGATGCATTTCTGCCACGTTTAGGAGTACGACAAAAATTTATCACCATCACCATGATTATTAATTAATGGTCCAGTATTGTGTTCATATCTCCCTTAGGGTTTGTTTGTTTTACATCTCATTTGAAATTAAATTGTACTTTGAAAAAAATTTTTATCTTTTCTGAAAAGTCAACAAAAATTACTATTGAAACTTAAAAATCTTAAACTAAACTCATTCACCAAACACCCCCTTAGTCAATTATATATTTACTCTCCCCGGCCCCGCAATTATGTGTGGTCAATGTTGGGAGAAATAAATAAACAAATAAATATAACTCTAATTACAAAATATTTTTCCGGCTGAACTAGAGCGGAAATGAGAGAGTAAGAAAGTTAGAGAAGAGATTTTAGAGAGAGAGAGAGAGAGAGAGAGAGAAGATAACTTTAAATTGTTTGGTAGAGAGTAAATTAGGAAGTAATTAGGAAATTATATGTTTATGCAACTTGTTTTTTTTAATCATTCCGATTTAAACGTAAATAAAAGGAAGAAGTTTGACTAAAAAAATATTATGTAAAATAATTATTCTAACTCTTTTCCTTCATATTCTTATTTTATAAATGAAAATTGATAAAATATATTAGATTAAACATTTTATTTTAGTTTTATTTTATATTAAACAATATAAAAGAAAATCTCCCCTTTTATTTTCATGATCACCTGGACATTTTACTTCTACTTCCTTTCTATTTTCTATTCCCAAATCAACATAGCTCCCATTACAATTGTTACACTAAATTTGGGAGAAGAAAGAGAAAACATGGTGCAGACAAAATAGACAAATGTTCTAACAACGAAGGCTGTCGCGACAGTGGGGCCTCCATGGCCTTTGCTGGAAGTGATCGGCGTTTTTTTTTTTTTTTTTAGTACTTTTTCAGTGTTTTTATAATTGTCAGATGATAAAAAAAGTTTGCAACGATCTAGCTTATCAAATTTCGTTTCTTATCGGTTGGGAAAAGGTACCACTCTCATCATAGAGTTTTATTTTACCTATTTATTGACTCTAATTTAAAATTTTGGGCGAAAAAGTAAAATTATCTTGTTGTTTGTTAGTGATAAAACTTTTCCTTTCTAATGTAGATTGATCTTAATCTATCATTGATTGATCAAATTTGAAAAAATAACAAACGATTATTTTGTTAAATAAAAAAAGTTAAGTCATCTATTAGATTGAGTAACCAAAAACAAGTCATCCAACCTAATTTCCCTTTATATTATAACCCAACTATTGTTGGGACATTGTTTTTGAACCATGAAACGCAGAAGAAGATGTAAACATGAACGTTTAAAAGGGTAGAATACTAGAATGATTACAATTTTTTTCTATTTGTAAAATGAGTAGATTTATTTTACCACATTTCAACTTGACTAGTATCTACTAAAATCATGACACATATATCTAATTCATACAAAAAAAAAAAAAAGGGGGAGAAAAGTCTAGGTTTAAAAAAGTATTTTCTTTAGCATATTTATCTCAATTTTTGTCTTTTTTTTAAAAGTCAATAAAAATTATTAGTTTTTAAAAAGTCAATCAACTCCAATATAAAAATTTCATTTCAAACCTTTGTTCCAGATGCAACCTTAGTATTTTTATTTTTATTTATTATCATTTTTTTTTTTGAACTTGGGAGTGGAGGTTTTGAACACTATACCTTTAGATGCAGTCGGATGTGATATTATTACTAGACTATGCATGCAACTACAGTTAGTATTTTTGTATATAAAATTTTTACTAGTTTAGTATATGTTTATTTTGGCAGGATTTTTATAAGTTCTTATTTAAAAACATACAGAAGCTTCTCTTAAACAAAATTAAAAAAAAAAAAAAAAAACATACATAGGGTTTTTTTTTTTTTTTTTTTAAGCACCATATGTACACCCTTCTCTATTAAGTAACATATTACTAATTTTTTATGCCGATTAAAGATCGAACCTTGAAGTTATGGCTCTAAACTCCAAACCCTCCTTTCCCTCGTCATTTGGGCTACCCAATGGCTAATTATTTTTGGTGTGTAAGCACCCTATAAGCTTACCCAAGATAGTAGAACTATAGTCAATGTAATCATTACTTTTGCCAAATTAAAAAAAAAAAAAATCTCACTATAGCTAGCTTGCTTTAAATGTTTTCTATAAATAACAAGCAGTCTGCCCTGCAGTTCATTCATTGCCACTTATCGATATTGATCAGCTTTCTAAAGGCCATACCAAATATGGACCATCTCTCCTCTTCTCTCCGAGCAGTAGTATTAGTTGTTGCTCTCTCATCTTTCTTTCTTCTCTATGCTTCCTTCAAAATGAGAAGACAGCCCAAAAATAATAGCAATACCAATAGCAGGAGCAATACTACTAACAAGTATGGTGTCCCTGAACCATCAGGCCGAGCGTTGCCACTCATCGGTCACCTCCATCTTCTCAGCCGTGGAGTTCCGATTGCTCGAATCCTCGGAGCCATGGCCGACGAATACGGCCCAATCTACTGCCTCAGGTTCGGTAAACACCGAACCCTGGTGCTCAGTAGTTGGGAGCTCGTCAAAGAATGCTTCACCACAAACGACAGATTCTTTGCCGACCGCCCGAACGTCACCGTAGGGAAGTACCTGTTCTACAACTACGCTTCTTTTGCACTCTCTCCTTACGGCAACTACTGGCGTGACGTTCGCAAGATCGCCAACTTTCATCTCCTGTCCAGCCATCGCGTTGAATCGCTGGAACACGTCCGAGTCTCGGAGATCAACTCGTTCACCAAGGGTTTGTTCCGATTAACTAATTGCAGAAACATTTCTCATCATGACCAGGAAGTAAAAATTGTTCCTCTCGGCGAGCTGTTGGAGCAGTTGATGTTTAACATTCTGGTCAGGCTGATCACGGGCAAGCGATTTGCGGCGCTCGGTGATCAAGAGACCACGGGCGGCGGAGAGGCGAAGAGGTTGATGAAAGCCATAAAGGAAGCTACGTACGTGAGTGGGGTTTTCCCGGTGTCGGACGTGATTCCATGGCTGGAATGTTTGGACATTCATGGACATGTGAGGTCCATGAAGCGTATTTTCAAGGAGATTGATTCAGTACTGGGAAAGTGGCTCGAAGAACACCGCTCTAGCGTGAGTACTAAGGATGGAGAGAGTGGCCTCATGGGCTTGATGCTGAAGAACATCGAAGAGAACGACGTGATGTTGTCTGGTTATAGCCGTGACACTGTCATCAAAGCGACAGCTCTGGTATGTTCTTTTATCCCGGTACTTTGTTATTTACTTTTGGGAGTAGTTGTGGGCACAATCCTAATTACGAGCCCACGTTTGGGAACCCACCGTGTATTTGTGTTTAACCAATTATATTTTGATATATTATAAAATTAAAATTTAAAATATAAGAATCAGTTATAAAGTGTTTTAAACATTTTAAAATGACATGATATAAACTATGGGTTAGACAACGGTGTTTAACCAATTATATTTTGATATATTATAAAATTAAAATTTAAAATATAAGAATCAGTTATAAAGTGTTTCAAACATTTTAAAATAACATGATATAAACTATGGGTTAGCACCGTTTGAGACACCAAAAATTAGACAAAAGATTTGGATCACTCCTTTGGATTTCAAATTGTTAACTATTTATTCAAACTGAATGTCTGTATTTAAAGGTAGAATTTGAAGTGTGCATTCAACTAAATGTGTGTTCAAATAATTTTTGTTAAAAGTAACATTTCATAGTTGAAAAATGGGTTCGCTATAGATTTCTAAAAAGTGAAAATTTATATTTGAATTTCAGTTGAGTTATTGTAAGATAGTAAAATATTCAAATAACTTAACTTCAGTATTTAGTCAACCTATCATATTGGATTTTAAAAATAAGTATTGGAATGGTTCATCCAAACACACTATAACTTTGGAAAGAGGTGCTCCATTTGAATCATATTTCAAACAATAAATTCAAATTTTAGTAAAAGAAAACACTGTAAAAAAAAATTTTGAAAAGTGGATTTAAAATGAAATGTTGAATGATAGTTTAGAACTTTGACTATAAATTTGAAATGCCAGTTAATGAATGAAGGGCATCAATTATGATTTATGACTATATTTAAAACAAAAAAAAAAAAAAAGGATTCATCTTGCGATTAGGTCATCTATTAATGATTGAACACATTGAAAAAAGAATCATATTAATCGAAGATGAATTGAAAAAATAATTAAATTTTAAAACGAGAGAAATTTTTGAATATGCGAAAATGTTATTATATATGCAAGATAGGTTTGAAAAGGAAATGAGTGAAGGGTTGATTACGAAGAAAGGAGTTTTTCTTCCATTTTACTTCTAAAAGGAGATGAGTTTTTAGATCCAAACAATCCACATTTTTATTTAATTTCTAAAATGAGATGCGCAAGTACGTGAAAAAAAAAAAACGGCACCTGGATCGCTTTTTTATATTGACTGCTAGTTAAATATTGGATATGATATGATCATGATCTCAGTATTAAAGATGGTATGGGAGTAAATATCAAGAAATGTTAAGCGCTGCGCTGGCTATTATTTTTGGACGTAGGGTCAGCATTCATTCTTCTTTACCAACTTAAAGAAATTTTAACTGAACGTATTAAATTGCAACACCCACATCAGTCAATATATGGACCATCGTTCGCAAAACGAATCTACCTATCCTATTCCATTAATAATATTTTGTGAAGAATTAATAGCTCTACATCTTGAATTTTTCTTCAAGCTGCATGCACGCCTCGCACGAACCCTTCATAAACATCATATGTTTTTTACGGTACTATTTGTTTGTTCGTTTGTTTTTTTTTTTTTTTTTTTTTTTTTTTTAAATTTTAAGTTTGCTACTCCTTCAAGACATATATATATATATATATATATATATGAACCTATACAAGCAATATATTAATGTATGATGTTAATATATATATGTATGTATGTATGTTATGCATATACATTACACCCAGTTATTTCAAATATTTATTGCTTTTTATTAAGGGGGTGTTTGGCGTCAAAGTTTAACTCAAGTTAAACTGTATATTTTTTGTCTTTTTATGAAAAAGTTTTTTATTTTTTCTGAAAAGTCAACAAAAATTACTATTGAAATTTAAAATTTTCAAACTCAACTCATTCACCGAACAAACCCTTAGACTTTAAATAGGAGTGCTGTGCACCGCCGTAATATATCCAAGCCATGACTTTAATAGTTGTTCACTCGATGTTACATCTATGGATACATATGTCTAGCTAGATATCGTGGGATGAAAAATTCGTTTGGTTCATATAATTATAAATTTGAATAGAAAATCCAATTTTAGTGAGAGAAAAATATTTATAAATCATGTCTTCATACTTTGGCAGAGTCTAATAATAACTGGAGTGGACAGCACTTCTTTGACACTAATATGGGTGGTCTCTTTACTATTGAATAACCCAAGTGTGATGAAGGCTGCTCAAGAGGAGATGGACACCCTCGTGGGAAGAGACAGATGGGTTCAAGAATCCGACCTCAACGACCTCAAATTCCTTCAAGCCATTGTCAAGGAATCGCTGCGACTTTACCCGCCCGGTCCCATACTTCCCCGCGAGGCCTCGGAAGACGGCTGCATCGGCGGCCACCATGTCCCCAAGGGCACCCGTTTGATCATCAACCTCTGGAAGTTGCATCGCGACCCGCGCGTGTGGGATGACCCCTGCGAGTTCCGACCGGAGAGGTTCATGACAACAAATGCACACATGAACTTCAAAGGCCAACATTTCGAGTATATTCCGTTTAGTTCGGGTAGAAGATCGTGCCCCGGTTTTGCACAAGGTTTGCCAATGGTGCAACTTGTGCTGGCTCGTTTGGTTCAGGGGTTTGAATTGAAAACGAAGGACGGTATGCCGGTGGATATGAGTGAGGGACCTAGCCTTGTCTTGGAAAAGGTTCAACCAGTTGAAGCTGTCCTCTCTCCTCGCCTTCCTCTTAAGCTCTATGAATGCCTTTGAAGCAGACCTGCCAATTAAGCTATATATATTTGAAAACTATTGTCGCTAAAAAAAAAATAAGTGTCCTAGCCTCTATAACTTCGTGAAATAATAATATTATCAAACTCAGTAGTAGTGCTAAAACACTGCTTGAGTTAACTATATTGCATTATAACCTTTTGGAAAATCGCTACTTGTCAGAATTAGTAAGAGTATGTTTGATAGAGTCTTCTAAAAGCTATTTTTAACTTACTGAGTAAAAACACTTTTTTTAAAAGTATTTGCATGAGCTGCTGCAAAAGGTGTAACTCTCCACAGAACTTTCAATGAGAACTACAAAATATGATTTCTTAAATAAGAGTTCTTCTTAACAAAGTTGAAACTTGTACAACAGTTTTAATATAATATTATAAATGTTATTCTATATTAATATTCATAACTTATCAGATAATATAATTAATTTCAACCTATTAAGCTCTTGAAAAAAATATAATTTCAAACACTTACATAAAAGGCCATAGCTTTTACTTTGGGCTAAAAACACAACAAAAGCAGAAGCTTGACGGAAAGTTAGTAATGCATTTAACTCAATACGAGTCCTAGTTAAGTTTTTTGATATATATATATATATATATATTTGGATAAGTCGGGCCCTAGTTAAGCTGTATATATCTTTTCTCATGTGACGGATACGGGATGTGACGGATGTGGGATCTATATTTATTGTAGTAATTATAAGTCATTTCCAATATGTTTTGAAAACAATGCGAAAGGCCCCTTGACTACTTGAATTTTCCATCATTTTAATTTATAAATTCTATGTCATACTTTATATTCTTATTGGATTCGGATACATTACTGAATGTTTAACTCCATACTAGTACAAAGCACGTTACACTATTGAATGCAACTACTTACCGTCACAAAATTGATTGACAAAATCACAATCCTTATCCAGTCGCTAACTTCGAAGCAAATTAAATAGCAAGATGGCAAGATCATGCAAGAGACGCCAACAATAGTTAAAAGTCGGTCGTTTAAGCATGTGGACTGAAAACAACACGTACCCTGTAAGTCGGTGATCTTAAAATTCACCGGGCCACATATCTCTCACCAGATTCTGCAACAGAATCCTCTGTTCAGTATTTATATCATTTTGAATATTGATATATATATATAGAGGGTTGGTCTCTTATCTGGTACCAGATGGTATCCGATAATATGAATTTCAGTTACTGTTAACGTGAATTTTTGGACCAAATATAATTCTAGTACCGTACTCTAACAATATATATATATATCAGATGCCACAGAAAAACTAATAGATGCCAAGTTAACCGATCAGTATTAATGGAGAGCAAGTTGAGAAGTACAACAACTGCAAATATATACACACACACATTATACACAGGTCCTCGCTATCAGCGAGGAGCCAATCTATTATTTTAGAAGGCTTTTGACATGAAAACTGCACTACTGCTACCATTGAAAATGAGGATTCAATCACGGTTTTTAAATCTAAAGTCGTGGTATGTCACAGTTGTGAAATTTTTTTTTTTTTTTTTTGTTTAAAGGCCTAAGTTAATATAACACAAATAGTTCTTAAATTTTTTGCATTTTACACAACCTAATAACATCTAAGCCCTAGTCCACAAACGTGATCTACTTGACTATATATACCCAAAAATGAAAGAGGAAAAAAAGGTTAACAAATCCTAACCACTCACAACAATGTCGTATAAACTAAGCATAAAACTTAACTTATGTGAAAAATTAACATTTTATTAAGCATAAAAAGGTTAATCGGACATCTATCGGTCTTTAATAAATAAGATTTTGTAGTAGTGGTAGAGATTTTCTCTATTTTTTGAGACGGTTTTAGTTGTTTGTTCGGACAAACTTTTTTTTTTTTTTTTTTTAAATTATATCAAAACCGATTCCTATCGCCATTTTAATGATATATATGAAGGCAATGCATGGATATTAATCCAGATTTGGCCATGTCCCCACACTTGACATATGTGTGTGTGTATATGCACATGCATATGCGAAACATAAATGCATGGCTCACATGTATTTTATTTTAATATTCACACAAATAAGAATACATACATAATTGTACGTGGTAGATGGATCACAATGACCTTCTGGAGTAGATTTACATGCAACCAACCCATTAATAACTTAACTCTATCTCAACTAACTTACAATATCTTTTCATTAATTTTGTAAACAAGGTTTTTCCCCACACTCTTGCTTGTGATCTATCCCTATCGAAAGTCGTTTTCTTCTATATCACGGTTGGAAAGATGAATAAATTCACAAGCATTGAATCCGGAACGTGGAATATGAAATTCAATAGATCATAATAGTAGAGTTTTGCTGAGACCACTGGCTACATATTAAATTTTGACTCTATGAATGTTCTGAAACCTTCCGATAATTTCCTGGCCCATCTATCATAAAGTTATTAAAGCTATCTATAATTTATATGCTTCCGCAATATATACACACACATATATATGAAAAGGTGAATCTCGGCCACAAAACCGTTGGAAAAAAAAATGCATAGGGAAAAATAAACAAAAAAAAGTTCCAAAAATCTCTTGCCATGAAAAACAGAGAAAAAAATATATATACATATGATCCAAGGACATATTAATATAGGTTCATTTGGATTCTCTTGTCAACCGTTAAATAAGTTTTTTATAACTTATATTTTTATATCCTGTATTTTAAAGTTATCAAAAGTACCTACCTCGTATTTTGCACCGTATCACATTTAAATTTGCAAATTTCTTTGAATATTTAAGATCAATTTTTACCTTATCTTGCTCAATGGTCAATTTTGTTAGTAATATGCTCTTAATTTTTTAAATTAAATGATGGGGACAGAAGTCGATAGGTATATCAAGATATTCTAACTAGGTCGATACCATTTTAGTATCCTTATCATCTACCTTTCCTAAATGATATTAATAATAAAAAGAAAAGACAATGGTGTTTGTCCAACTACACAAAACCACACAAAAAATGAGAGAAAAAACATAAATTACCATTATATACTACCCTCCTATAAGACCTACCTGGAAAAAATCCGACAAGTAAAGATTATAAAAGAGAAAGAATAATTAAATATATATATATATATGAAACTTCCAAAATGCATATAATTTTAGGTATTTTTCATAGTTAAAATTAAATTTTGAACAAAAAATGGTAATTAAGCATTTTAACTTAAATTTAAAATGAGAAGATGTAAATGTTTTACAGCCTAAAATAGAAGTTTTGACTTTTTTAATTATAACCTCGAAATTCGGGGCATGCATAAAAATAAAACTAATTCCCTAAGAAGCCATGATGTACCGGAGAATATTTGGCACGTCTATAAAATAATATGTGTTGCAACAAAATTGCGTCCAATGCTAAATGAACATTGTTAAAGTTATTTGGATTGAACAAATGATTTATTCATAAACATTACAAAAAATAAAAAACAAAAAAACAACGCGTAAAAAATAGGGTAACAATGGTTAGATTATATAGTTTTCTATTTATTTATTACTTATTTCCTATTATTAGTAGGTTTTCTTTTTTCAGCAATTAAGGGTATATTAGCCTTTTTATATTTTCTAATTAGCCTATATAAACCACTTTTGATATATTATTTTGATTATCGATTGGAATAAAAAATCATAGTCTTCTTTTGTTCTCAAATTGGGTTCTTGGTTTTCTACAATAACAATCATAGACACTTCGACACTCTAGTTAATAAGCTCGTCACGGGTGTATAACAAGGCTTAAACGTTACAAAAAGTGCGTTCCTTGACCTTACAAACGAGAAGAATTGATGATTCATCGGAGCCCTACCAATAACGTTTTCGAGTGTAAATTTATTAAATTGAGAGAATTATCTATTTTCTTCTTAACGTGTGCTCGCTCTCCCTTCTTGGAAAGGAATGATTCACATATTTCGGTGTGGAAATCATGATCGTTAAGTACATTTTAACCTCGATCATCATCGTTATAACTAATTAACTGCCGTACGATCTAGAACGAGCTCGAGCTTTCTTCTTTGGACAGAGCAACGGTGTTCGGATGCTCTAATATTTGGAAGACCATTGGTGCAATTGGATGCTGCGATAACGTTGGAGTCATGCATAAAAATGATACAATCATTTGTTTTTTCACCTTAATTATAATGTCTGCATTAACCGAGCTGATTCTGGATACAATTTGCCTAATTAAGCTAAGCTTAATACTTTGTCTTTAGTTTTGTAGATTATAAAAATATAGAGTGCGTTTGGTGATTTGGACTATCTCAAACTAAAATGTACATTTTTATCTCAATTTTTGTCTTTTTCTGAAAAGGTTTTTGTCGTTTTTAAAAATTCAATAAAAATCTTCAACTCAAATTTAAAATTTTTAGACTCATCTTATTCACCAAATAGGCTACCATTCTCATTAGTTACAAACAACTTGTGGATTTTTGCACTCTGAATTCTGATATAGTAGCTGCTGATTTGTATGGAAAGGACATTGTCCACGTTTCATAAATGAGTATGGGGTTCATATTTTCCAAGGCCCACTTGCATGCACTGCAACTTGCAGTTTATGCAACTTTTTAGAATTTAAATTTCATTAGAAGGAAGAAAAGAATATTGACACTTCTTACATGCTTCTATCATTTCCAAAACAATCTGCTGTCGTCTCAAGTGGTTCCATTCCGATCTGTGACAAAGAAAAAAAAAATTTTTTTCCTTTTTTTTAAGAAGAAAAGCATAAAATCCCATTGTCAGGTTGAGACCCAAGTTTATTGTTTGCAGCTTCATACGCGGCCCAATGCAACTTAAGGTCTCGTTTTCAGTAAAAACTTATGTATATTAAACAGTTGTTCCAGCGGACATAGTTAAATGTATGCAGGTTTGGAGATATTTCATGCACATAAAAAAAATGTACTGATCAGAGTTGATTGCAAACATAACTTAATGACCATAAATCTACATATATATGTATCTAATACGAGATATAGAGTTTTAATTTTCCATTCTTATTCAAAACATGGTATACACAGGCACACAATGAAAAAAATTAAAAAAAATAGAAAAGTAGCTAGCGTTTTGTTCATTGGTTGGATATGAAATTTTTAATTGGAGTTGGTTGACATTTTAAAAACAAATTATAAATTTTATTAACTTTTCAAAAAAAGAAAAAAACTGAGATAAAAAAATACAGTTCAGTTGAAGTTAAATTTAAACGTCAATCAAAGTCTTTGTTCTTTCTCTAGGGAAACAGATAGAGTTTCTGGCTCTAACACCACGAAGATGTCTATAACCCAAAGTCTTAATGTGAAAATCATGCCAGGAGCAAGTTAGTAACGAAAAGATCTTTATTTCAAAAAAAAAAAAAAAAGAGTTAGTAATGAAAAGATATATTATTTATGGGGAAAAAAATATGTTTCATGTGACGAATTAACAAATTAGTTGTACCAAAAAAAAAAAAAAACGAAAAAGGTTTCCTAAAATATATATATATATATATATATGTACATATTTGAGAACGGAGAAGGATAACTATTGGCTCAGCTGGTCGACCGCAATATGGTTCTCCTCTTCACTAGTTTTGGCTCTAAGCCAACAAAGAGTAGTGTAGTAACGGCCACGTAAGTCATCACTTACAAGTGCTTTCATCATATGAATCTTAGCCACCCAAAATACAAAAGGAACACGGACCAAATACGCTTCTGTCAACAAAAGGACACACAACAAATTATATATTCACCATTATAAGTGCATATATCTGACTTGATCAAAAGCATCAACTCAGCTCAAACAATATGGAGTATTTCTTTCCCTTAATTAAAGCAATTATAAGTTTCCTAGCTTTCCTACTTGTTCACAAATTAGTATGGAAAATGATAAGAGGCCAGTGCGGTAGCAAGAGTGGTGTTGACCAAGCAACTAAACAACCACCGGAACCACCAGGTGCGTGGCCGGTAATCGGTCACCTACACCTTCTCGGTGGACAAGTCCCCGCTTGCCGAACCCTAGCCGCCCTTGCAGACCAACACGGCCCGATTTTCGCAATCCGGCTCGGTGTTAGAAAAGCACTTGTTGTGAGTAGCTGGGATGTTGTGAAGGAGTGTTTCACCACCCATGACCAGGTTTTCCTCACCCGCCCTAAATCTGCCGCCTCGACCCACATGGGTTACGGTACTGCCTTTCTCGGGTTCAGTCCGTCCGGACCCTACTGGCGCGAGATCCGCAGGATAGCCACCCTTGAGCTCCTCTCAAACCGCCAACTTGATCTCCTCGCCGACGTGAGGGCTTCGGAGTTGCAATCCGGCATCAAACACTTGTACTCTCTTTGCGTCACGGGCGCAGATGGCTCGGCCAAGGCCAACATGAGCTGGTGGTTCTCGTGCGTGACTATGAACACCATGGTCCGGTTGATATCCGGGAAACGATATAGCTGCGTCGAGGCCGATAATTACGACAATGTCGAATCTAGGAGATTTGTGAGAGCCATCAAAGATTTAATGTACTTAAGCGGGGTGTTTGTGGTGTCCGATTTCATACCGTACGTGAAATGGTTAGATTTTCAAGGCTATGTGAGGTCTATGAAGAGTAATGCCAAGGAATTGGATAAGATTATGAGCAAGTGGCTTGAAGAGCATCTCCAGAACAGGAGAGATCATAGCGGTCTGAAAGAAGACAGTGACTTCATGGACGCAATTCTATCTCTGTTTGGTGACAATATCGATGCTTCCTTGTATGGATACAAGAATGAAAACGTCATCAAAGCAACAACACTGGTAAGTGTAGATATGCTTTTCCTCTCGAAATTTTATACAATTAAAAAAAAATCTCCTCTGAACTTGATAGACTGAGAATCCGTTGAATCAGATTTTTTATTACACATGCCCTTAATGCAACAGCAAATTCTAAAACATTTGATGGCGTTTTTGCCTATTTGGTGACAAATTTAACACCAAATTGTGCAGCATATGTTAAATTATTTTTATTAGATTGTCTATTGATTGATGTGTTGGTTTTTTTATTTATTAAGAATTACAACATTGTTGTTTCCCAATTAATTATTGAAATTAAATTTAAAAAAAAAAAAACTCCTATGCTAAATTTCAATGTTCAAAAATCAAAATGACAAAAATAAGGTAGTACATTAAAAATTTATGACATTGTGTATTATATTATAGTAAAAAATAGAAATCAGATTTGTTATTTTACTCTTTGTTTGTTTGGTTTATCAACTCCAATATAAAAATTTCAACTGAGATTTTGTCTTTTTCTGAATAGTCAATTAATTTCTTAACTAGTTTTTGACAAGTTAACTAATTCAAACATAAAAATTCAAACTCAAACTGGCTAAACCAGATGGGGGCGCTTTCAATTTTTTGTACCAGATATATTTTATTATCATTATTATAATTTACACTGGAGATGATGTTACTTTATTATGTTGTGCAGAATCTCATAACTGCAAGTGTAGATACCACGTTTGTGACCTTCACTTTCACTGCTACTAAACCATAACCAAGTGCTAAGAATTGCACAAGAAGAACTGGACCATTTTGTTGGAAGAGAAAGGTGGGTTGAAGAATCAGATATGAAGAATTTGGTGTACCTTCAAGCCATTATCAAGGAAACATTGCGGCTTTACCCTCCTGGTCCACTCTCAGTCCCACGAGAAGCCTTGGAGGATTGTTGTTTAGCGGGCTATGACATCCCAAAAGGCACCATCTTGTTCGTCAATATATGGAAGCAGCACCGCGATCCGAGGATTTGGGTGGAACCGGAGGAGTTCAAACCGGAGCGGTTTCTCACAGCTCACATGGACGTCGATGTGAGGGGTCAGCAGTTTGAGTACATCCCCTTCAGCTCCGGCAGGAGAGCGTGCCCTGGAATTTCGTCGGCAATGAGAATGTTGTCCTTGTCCCTTGCTCGCGTTTTACAAGGATTTAACATTGCTACACCAAGGAATGAGCCAGTTGATATGAGTGAAGGATTGGGGATGACCATGCCTAAAACAACTCCATTAGAGGTCATTCTTAGCCCTCGGCTTCCAAATGAACTTTATAACAATTCGTGAATGTGACACTGGGTATATCATGATGATGTTAGATGTGTGAGAGGATTCGTGATCAAAGACGTAATTTAACGACAATTCAATAATCGATTTGATGTAAAATTCAAATCTCTTATAAAAACTTTAAAAAGCAATAATAATAATTAAAGTGAGATTAAATTAAAATAATGATCGATATATATATATATATATATAATTTATAGCTGGCGTCCAAACTGATGTACGTTCCAAACAGAATTCTACTCTATTTGCACAAAGCTATTCTTGAGGTTATGATTCAAATTTGCCCACTTGGATGGATCATGCAATTGATCCCTGCAATAATTTCCATCGAATTTCCGAGAAACGTAATTGCCATCAACTGACGAATTTGAAGAGTTTATTTTACTCGGTTCGTAGTTGTTTTACCAAAATTCGGGAACGCAATAAAAACCCAAGTAAATTAATTTACTACTACCTAAAATTTCATTTCCCCTGGCTTACATACGTACAGAAACCCATCACTACTCGTTTTTCAAGTAGTTTTTGCTCATTTGTAGCAAAAAGAAAGGATGGTTTCTAGAAAGAAAAATGCTTGAATGCTAACTGTAATTCTAACTTTTGAGTGCTAACTTATGTGGTATATGAATTGTCGTTCTTTTATTGATAATTATTTAAAATATTAACATATCAATTGATAGCATCTATCAATAAAAATACGACACGTGAGTTTGTATTTTGTATTTAAAAAATTGGGATTAAACTTTACATCACTGACACTACACTTCTAGAAAATGGCCGAATTACATGATCATGTTATAAGAAACATGAAATTAAAAAAATTTTCGAAGGCATATGTGGTAAATGTTGTTTTCTTAAGAAATTTTTTCATTAACAACCAAAGTTTTGTAAAAATTTGGAAAATGATCATTTTTAAAAATGGCCAATCACTTAATCAGTAATTGATTAATGTTAATATATATTTTTTTACTAATTGACTATGGTTAATCATTAACTATGATCATAAATGTCATTTTCTAAATTAAAAAAATTATGGTCATTTATTTAAATAAATGTATAAAACCTACCTATTCACCTAATTTTTTCATTTAAAAATTGTGAAATTAGTCGAATGTGAAAATATTTCCCATTAAAATTAGATGATAAATTAGTTCATTAACATACAAGTGGGTGAAATTCTCTCCGTTTTATTGATGGATCTCAGGATTTTTCTATAAACAAGACAGGACAGAACCATTGATCCTTTGAAAAAATAAAAAATAAAAATAAAAATAAAAATAAAAATAAAATGATTCGGTTGGACAAAAAATTGGGGAAACAAAATATTTATTAACTAAATAGCTGATTTATCATAATAAACATTTTATAAAAAATTATTTTTTTTCCTGGGTTATAAGTAATATATTCATTTATCGGTCATTTGATTTAAACCCGCCAAAAGCCATCTATCAAATTGGTTGGCAGAGTCTAGACAACTATTATTTTTGAAAAGATAATATTTACCTTTTAACAATAATAATAATGATAAAAGACATTTTTTAAGGGTATAAAATTGTAAAGCTTTTTATGATTTGACTTAAGGAAGTTTTAAAAGCACATATTAATAATTATTTTTAAGGGAATTTTTGTGGTTATAGACATAACCTGACGATGATATTGCCCTCAACTCTACTAAAACATGTAGAGTTCGAATATTCCATCATTAAGTTAAAACAAAAATTTTAGACTATCTTAAAAATTGTAAATACTAAAATTGCAATAACTATTACTACGTAATTTTTCTAGTAAAAAATTTAAAAATCGTTATACTAACTAATAGTGATAATCTTCCTTAAAAAAAAAAAGTAGTAGTAATTACTATTATATTTTGTAATTTTTAAAATGTTTAAGAAAATTGCTTTATCTCAATTTGAATTCCCTTAATGTCATGTAGTAGTGTCACTTCTCGTAGAACATAAACGGGCCTGATGGATCTAAATCAGGTTTTTAGAGAGTTGGGCCAGGCCCAATTGAAACCAGCGCTAGATTAACCAACAATCAGTACTCAGTACTCAGAAATCTGTACATGCCAAAGTTGAACTCCTCCTGGCCACGCTACGCGTCGTCTTCTTTCTTCTGCGGAGACTTCCACCAGGAAAAAATCATGGCTGCCAATTTCTGGACTTCCTCTCACTAGTATGTTCTCGAACTCCCCTTCTTTTCCATACTTTTTTTTCTTTCCTTTTTTGGGATTCTTTTTTTCGTTTTTTGATTTTGCACAGCTTGCATTATTTTAATTTCTATTATTTTTTTTTTAATTTTTAATGTAGCAAACAGCTTTTGGACCAGGAAGAGGTGGATGTGGTGCAACCTCTTGACAAGGAGAAAGGCATCACTCTTGCAGAATTCAAGCTGCTTAAAATGCACATGGCCAATTGTATGCCAAAAAAAAAAAAAAAAATCGCCCCTTAATTTTGTTTTTTTTTTTTTAATAATAATTTTTTGGTGTCCATGTAGATTGCTGCGATCTGGGTTTCTGTTTTTCTTGCTGGATTTTCTTAGTTGTTGCAAGGATTTTACGTTTTATTTGAAATCTTCAATTGTGTCATACATTGTATGTTGATTTTTGGAATTCTTGGTATTACAGACTTATAAGACTTAACTTTATATATATATATATAT
The DNA here is from genome assembly GCA_024759925.1 of Ficus religiosa. Classification (NCBI taxonomy): domain Eukaryota; kingdom Viridiplantae; phylum Streptophyta; class Magnoliopsida; order Rosales; family Moraceae; genus Ficus; species Ficus religiosa. The sequence continues at coordinate 20,922 of JAFMPE010146710.1, forward strand.
ATATATATATATATATTTTTTTTTTTCCCCCTTCTCGTTTTCCTTTTCTTTTTCTTTGAGTTTTACATTCTGGTTGCAACATTTGATTGATGTTATGTTCTCTTTAATTTCGTTTTTCTTTCAGATATATGGAAATTGGCAACGCATGTGAAAGTGAGACAAAGGTTTGAGCTAATCTTTGTGTATTTTGAGACAATGTTTTCCAGTTCTCATGATATTACCCGTTCTGTGATGATATGACAAAAAGAAACACACTGGTGAATTTTATTGGAAAATGTCACTGGCAACATCATTCTGAAGAACAATTTAGTTCTATAAATGGTTCACATAGTTATTTTGTTACTACAGAAACTTGTATGTCAGGAATTTTTTGGGGTTAAGAACGAAACTTGGATCCAATTTTTTGAAATAAAGGCTTAATTTGACATCTTTACCGCGTCTTCGACATGTATATCAGGAATTCTTTTGGGGTTAAGAATGAACTTGCATCCTATATTTTGAAATAAAGGTTTAGCTGACTTAAATAGTGCCAAGAATATAGTTTAGTTCGTCACGCTTCCGTTCATTCTGTGTTCTTTCTATATATATAATCTAGAACTTTATCAAATGAGTTAAGTAGGAAATGTAATTTATCAACTTAACTGAATTGGAATGGGAAAATTGTTTGTTTTTCTTTCACCAGTTTTCCTCACTTTTTCCTATGCACTGGCATTTTCAGGGTTGTAGCTACCGCAGTTACATATATGAGACGTGTGTATACCAGGTATAATGACGGAAAACTTCCTGGTGGTCAGGAGTTCATTGCTTTATTTTAAATAATTTTTGGAAAATAAATTGATATACTTATAGGAATGAGTTTCAGTCTCCATGGTTGGGTTGCTAAGCTATCAACACCCATGTTTCAAAAAAAAAAAAAAAAAAAAAAAAAAAAAAAAAAAAAAAAAAAAAAAAAAAGAGCCTGTAATACATCATATAACTTCTGTTTCTAATTTCAGGAAGAGTCTGTCTGAATATGATCCGCGTCTGGTTGCTCCAACCTGCTTGTATCTGGCAGCAAAAGCAGAAGAAAGCACAGTGCAGGCTAGACTTCTTGTATTTTATGTTAAAAAAATGCGTATGTTCTCAACATGATGGGTTGATATATATTATGCATAAGCTTATTGTTGGAATGCATTTTGAGATGCTAAGTTCTGAAACCCGAAAAGCTGTTGTTTTAGGGACAGATGAAAAGTTCAGATTTGAGATCAAAGACGTACTTGAAATGGAAATGAAGATTTTAGAGGCTATAAACTACTACCTAGTTGTCTTTCATCCGTACCGTTCATTGTCTCAGTAAGTATGTTTTTTTTAAATAAACTTGGACGCCATGCAATATCATGTATTCTCTGAACCCCTGAAATCTATATTGATTTTTTTGACATTGAAATACTGGTTGGATTTCTGCATATCAATTTATTTAAGCTCCAAAATGGAATTATATATTGTATTTTCTTTTCCCCTGTGATTCTATTTGAAGTCCTTTTGTTGTGGATCGTGGTTGGTATGATGAAATGACATAAATAATATGGAAATCTAATATGTTTTCATGGGTTTTTTTTTTTTTTTTAATTTTTAAATACTATTGATTTCATTGTTTATAACTAGCAAGTTTATTTCACGTTTTCTTTGGCAGACTCCTTCAAGATGCAGCACTTAATGATACAAGTATGACTCAATTAACTTGGTAATATCCAATAAACAGATTAGTTCATTTCCTCAATTTTCTTTTGTTTTATAGCAGAAAAGTTTCTACATGACGTCTTAGCCTTTGTTTCGATATAACACAATCGTAACAAACTCTTAATTTTCTGATAAAATCAGGGGACTTGTCAATGACACGTACAGGATGGATCTTATACTCGTACATCCTCCTCATCTGATCGCTTTAGCATGTATATATATAGCTAGTGTGCTCAGGGATAAAGATGCCAATTCATGGTTTGAAGAGCTCCGTGTCGATATGAACGTGGTGAGTGAGTCCTCCAAGCTAAAATTGGGGGTTTATTTTTTGGTCATCTATCAAGCTTATGCCATACCAATACAAAAGCTATTATAAAAGTAGGGACACTTGTGCTTCCTGCTAATTGCATATTCGTTCTTGATCATTGAATATACATTCAGGTCATTCTTGACGGTTTTCATGTACCTAATGGAGTAAATTTGTGTATATCATTTGCAGGTGAAAAATATATCAATGGAGATTTTAGATTTCTATGAAAACAACAGAATGAACATGGAGGAGAGGCTTAATGCTGCCATGGCCAAGCTCGGTCTGAAATTCTAGATGGCTAGCCACTTCGGCCTCTAGCTTTTGAACCCTGGTTGGTTGGAGCTATTTTCATTACCTTCGCCGTGACTAAGATGGCTTTGCTAGCCCTTCTCTTAGAGAGTAAAATGAATATTATCGACCAAGCCATGTTGTAAAACCAAAGCCACTTACTCTTTCTAGAGCAAGCCTGGAATCCAACCAAAATGTTTGCACATCGCATGGCTGCGGTGGCTCATGTTGTTTTCAAGAACAATAACGTTCTCTCCATGTTGTGCAAGTGCTCGTTGTTCGTTCCTTCGAGTAACTAGATTTAGAGTTTCATGACAATATTTATCATATATGTTGCCTTCTGACAGCAGTTTTTTGCCGCGTCTCGTTGGTTACCAAATTGTAATAAACTCTTTTCCCTGAAAATCAAGTGCATGTGAACTAGCATCATAACTTAGATTGAAGAGAAGTTTTTACGTAATCATTGGCTAAAATGCTATTTCCTTTCCTTGCCGGTAAAGATACAAGATTCAAGACAGCTTATTTGTTGATCAGAAAAATTATATTTCCCACGTTTTTCTAAATCTGAACCAAACATTTTTCCTATTCAAAACGACAAACAGGCCTTAAAACATCAGATGATATGATCGTATCATCTTGTTGGTCAATGATCTCTCTGGTCGGAAAACGGCATGATTCTTAGAATTTCTTCAACCTTGGTCTGTCATTACTTTTTCCCCTTCTTAGCTCTCTTCTTCTCTGTGATATCACAACAATCATTAAAAAGATATAAGTTAAAATTGAAAAAATTATATCAAAGGAGTAGAAAAATACAAAGAACGTAGTAAGGAAGAAATGAAGAAAGGGCTTTTACCTAATTTCCTCTTGGCTTCAGATTTGGCAAAGAAATCTCTCCACTCATCAGTTAGTACAAAAACAGGCTCATCTTCATCTTCATCTTCTATCCCATAATATTGATCCTGCTCCAGCTCCTGTTGTACCACCCTGTTCATCATCCAAAACGGAATTAAGGGAAAATGGGAATGCGACAGAAAGGGAAAAAAAAAAAAAAAAAAGGATACATTGAAAGAAATCTTACTGGGTAACAGCAGAATCGCCGCCAGGTTCTCGAAAGCCAGAAGAATCGGCCACATTCAGACCCTGCCGGAAGAAAGCAGAGGAGGGGGCAGGCTCTGGGTTTGGAGGAATAAAAACAAAATTAGGGCGTCCATGGCGGTGACAGTGGTGAAAGTGGTGGTGGTGGTGGTGGTGGTGGTGGTGGAACAGCTGATGATGATGATGATGGAGACAGTGGTGGTGGTGGTGGTGGTGGGGAGAGGGAAAAGAGCAAGGCCTCCATGGTTTGAATCTGTTGGGATCCATGGCCGTAGGCTGCTCAACTCCTCGAAAGTCCGAACCTTTATTCATCGTTGTAAACATTTTCTCTACTCTACGACATAATTTCTCCATGCTACGACGTCATTTTTACAAAGACATCTTTTTCCTTACGACGTCGTCGGACACCATATGTCATACGACATCATGTTCTCACAACGTTAATGTTACGGTCTCTTTTTTTCTTTTATACATCTTTGTAGACGTCATTAGTTTGCATACGACATCATTTGCTCAAACAATGTTGTTCTCGTACAACATATTTTCTTCATACGACATTTTGTTTCGTGCGACATCATTTTCAGACTATAGGGTGTCTAAATCGTAGATTACAAGGACCATCGTTTATCCAATTATGTTAAAAATCTTAATTATTAGGAGACGCACAATCTAATTCTATCTATATCAAGACCAAATACGAAAGCACGCTCTCCAAATTCTTTGGAAGAATTTAAGGACAAGACAACACAACATAAGTATAATTCCTCTTAGTTTCACTCATGAGTTCAAATCCTTTCAATGCAATTAAATTTTTATTTTTAATATTTTTTAAATCCGAATAAATTTAATTCCCCATTTTGGACGACCAATCATGTTCAAATTCTTAATTTAACTTTTTTCCGTCTGAACTCATGCGTCAAACATACACTTATTTGTACTTTCTATTTTCCCTGGATAAGAGACCTTTTTTTTTTTTTTTTTTTTTTTTTTTTGCCTCCTAGCTGTGAGCCTTTGCTCTTCTGTCGCCGTCTCACCAACCTAACAATCTAACATTTATCAAAATAAAAATAAAAATTACCTACCAGCCCATCTACTTTCGGACTTGGAAGGTATGGCTTAGTTTGTTTCCCAACTCAACTCAAACTTTTTTTTGTCTTTTTCTCAAAAAGTTTTTTGTCTTTTCTGAAAATTCAAAAAAATTTACTATTTCAACTTAAAAATCCCAACTCAAACTAATATACCAAACTCCCCCACATGCATATGTATTTGTAATTTTCATTTTTATTTTTTCCATTTATTTCTTTTGACTTGGAAAAGGAAGTTACAAGGAATATATGCCCACCTAGACAAACAACGAAGTTGGTGCTTAAGTGCTAACCAACCAAAACCAATTTATTTACTTGACTAATGCAAGTATGATTACGTCATGCTCTGTTTGAAAAGGAGTTTAGGGCCCATTTTGGGTGTAAGTTTAAACTTACACTCATCAACTCAATTTTTATTTTTTTTCTAAAAAAGGTTTTTGTCTTTTCTGAAAAAGTTAACAAAAATTACTATTAAAATTTAAAAATCTTAACTTAAAATTACACACCAAACACCCCATTAGACGCACCTCCAACTTCATCTCCAATTTTTTTTTAAATCTTTTTTTTTTATTTTTTGAATTCAAAACTATCTTTCACCATTAACATTTTCAAATATCTACCAAAAACTTAAATTTTAAAAGTCCATAATTTTCTCATTTTGATAAATAAGATGATTTTGTGTCAAAACGCTCACAACGACGAGACGAATAAAATAAAATCCATTTTGCATATTTTTTCTAAATACATCTAAATTTTTTGTACTATTTTTTATATCACAACATACATTTCTAACTCAACCTCTAAAACTTCATCCCCCCAAATAGACCCTTAATTATTAGAGTCCTTGAATATTCTCTAAAGTCTAAAAACGATAGAGCCATTAGATTTTTGGTCTTTTTATTGCGGTCAAGGAAGTGCAAGTGTTATTTTCTTAGATTCACTTTACACTACTTAGATCCTATTTAGATTGCATGTCCATTTTCAGAAAGGATTTATCGTTTAAAATGATAAAGTTATTTTATTTTGAAAATAAAATAGCGTTTGGATATGTAAAAAATTTTCTTTCTTGAAAACAAAACGTTATTTGGAATGATAAAAAATGGTCTTGGAAATGGTGTATTGGGTAGAGATTTTAAAAATATTTCAAATGATACTTTACAAAGTAAGTTTGAATATGAGATAACTTTTCTTTTTCAAAATAAGAAGAATGACAGAAAAAATTAGGAAAAACATTATTTTACTATTTTTACCCTTTCTAAAAGTGGACATGCGAAACAAAAAGAGGGTTAGTTTTTGGTGTAAAAGATGAAATGCTACTTTGTTATTCTACATACCAAATAGCAAATAGGGTAATAAAAAAATTGACACATCTGCGAGATTCACATTTTGTCTTTTGTCTTTTACATTGTAGATGATAATTTACTATTCACAATACAAGCAGAATACTATATGTGTGGTTTAACATTTGACAAAAACGCCTTAAAAACTTTAAAGAAACTGCTTTTAATGACAGCAAAGAAACACATGAAACAGACATAGAAAAACCTATTTAAGACGGACATATCTTTTTGTTTGTCTTTTTTTTTTAATTAAAAATCAATTAATTTTTTAATTAATTTTTAAAAAGTAAACCAATTCTAATTTAACGGGGACTTAGGGTTGGTTTAATACTGCTTTTGGAAACTCCAAAAGTCATTTATGCAAACTATAATGTAAATATTATATTTTGTAAAAGTAATTAAAAATCATTTATATAAATATCAACATATTTTAATAACAATTCAGGGAAGTGAGGATTTATAATTTTTGTTTATAATTTATATTTCTTTTATTAAAAGTGAAAGTAGAAATTCTGTCGAAGCACGTCAACTCTAATAAACAAACTCCAAGAACGGGATATGTGATGGGGTCGTAAATGCACCGTTTTGGTATGGGGTTGGTGAAATGCTTCACTCTCTATCCCTAAACTGGGCCCCAATCCGCCCGCCCTTTTGGTGTCTGGTTCTTTTGGTGCCGCGGTACTAAGTCCCGATTCCCTCTGACCCCCGCTTTTGGTAACTGTATTTGTTGTGTGTTCTGTATTTTATTTATTTATTTATTATTATTATTATTATTTTGCTAGAAGTTGTTTGTGTATTTATATACACGAGAAATGCAATTTACAGATTCATCCAAAAAAGAAGAAGAAGAAGAAATACAATACACAGACATAACGCGCCGACCCAGATCCGCCGGTAACGTACAAAAGAACTCTCATGGCCTTCGTGTAAATGGGTCCCGCCATCTATTTGTAAGAGATTGATACAAAAAATACTATATGTACCCCTACATATTTTGTATAGTTCATTACAAGGTCAAGCGCCAACCCAACCCTACGTTTGGTTTTCGCATCTCCTCCTCAGCCTCTCTTTTCTCAGCCTCTCCTCTCCCTTTCTTTTTAGACCATCAGATAGTAACATTTCAATTGATGTGATCTCTTCGTCTTCGTGACTCAGATTCGTTCGCTCGTTCGTTTCTGGGTCGGGGATCGTTTTCAGGATCTAGTTTTGGTTGTGCTAATCTGTGACCCATCTCTGTTTTTCTTGTGATTCTTTTTAAACTAGGAAGCTTTTCCAAATCCGATTGAGTTTGTCAGGCTTGTATCTGGGTCTCTGTCCGTTGAAGGTTTTTGCTTCGATTTGGTTTCTGGGTCGGTGTTCTTTGGTGTGTTTTTTTTCCGGTCTATCTATGGGCGCTTTGGATGAGGGACATTTCTGCTCTGAGCTTGAAAAAGGAGTTGGACTGGGTTGTCGTGAGCTGAGTTTTGAGGAAGAACCGGAGACCATATCCATTGAAGATGCCGTGAAAATTCTTCTTCACGGTTTGGGAGAAGATGTTAGCAGAGAAGGTCTCATAAAGACACCACTTCGCGTTGCCAAGGCCCTCAGAGAAGGAACTAGAGGTCATTGTTCCTTACCCAACTCAGCTAAGTTATATATATATAATTTGATCTCTCGTTGCTTGTTGATAAAACTACGGTCTCAGACAAACCGTTTATTTAGTTATTTATTTATTTTCTAAATTTCCTTTTTCATTTCCTTGATGGTTTTAATTATTCCATTCGGCTCTTTCTTCATTACTAAAAACCGTTTGTTTTCTGTTGAGAAGACCCGAGTCGAATAAGCTGGTATTGAAGCTTTTGAATGCTTTCCGTTTTTTTGTTTTGTTTTTTGGATAATAGCTTTCGTTTTAGTTAATTGTGCGAAAAACTTGCATGTTGGCTCTGAAATAGTTACACTGTGGTTCCTTCTTAATGATTTTGGATTTGATTGATCATCCAAAACAAGTATCCAAGCTAGCTTCTGGATGTATGTTGGTGGGTTTTTGATCAATTATGTCTCAAAGTAGTATGTGGACGACGTTTCTACTCGTATTCGAAAACTTCCTGAACTCCTTAAAAATTGAGCAAAGTCTGCAATCTGTAAGTCGAGGGAACACAGGCGTTAAGCATGTTTCGATAGTTGTCTAAACTTTTTATAGGATGAATGGTGTCAAAGAATCATGAATGGTTTGGTTTCTTTGTTGCTATCTTCGAAAGTCTGGTCATGACATATATGCAAGTATTGACAGTTTCCTTGTTAATCTATGTCCAGGTTACAAACAAAAGGTAAAAGACATTGTTGAAGGTGCTTTATTCCCTGAAGCTGGTTTGGACAATGCGGTTGGTCAAGCAGGAGGTGCTGGTGGGCTTGTGGTTGTTCGAGAAATTAATCTCTTCTCATACTGTGAATCATGCTTGCTTCCATTTCAGGTCATATGTCATGTGGGTTATGTCCCCTCAGGTAAACGGGTTGTGGGGTTAAGCAAGCTCTCTCGAGTAGCTGACATGTTTGCGAAACGTCTTCAAGAGCCGAAGCGTTTAGCAGATGAAGTGTGCCTGGCTCTGCATCACGGCATCAAGCCGGCTGGAGCTGCTGTCGTGCTGCAGTGTCTACACATCCATTTTCCAAATCTAGAGTCAGTCTTTCTCAAATCAAACCACAAAGGATGGGTGAAGTCACTGGTTTGCTCAGGTTCAGGAGTTTTTGAAGACAAAAATGCTGAAGCTTGGAGTGACTTTCTGAGTCTTCTCAAATTCAGAGGAATTAATGTGGACAGAGCTTCCATGAGGCACTCAAGTGATCAATCTTGGTGCCCTTCTCAGTCCCATTCAGGTGCCAAAACTTCCTCCAAAATTGAGTCAGTCGATCAGGCAATGGTCACCGCAGTAACTTCAATTCTTCGGTCATTAGGTGAAGACCCGTTAAGGAAAGAGCTTGTAGGAACTCCTGCCAGTTTCGTTAAGTGGTTGATGAACTTCCAAAATACTAATTTGGAGATGAAGCTGAGCGGCTTTGTTTTTGGCCGGATGGATCCTGTAAATACTGACGGAGAAGCCAGCTGCAAGGAAAAACAAATGCAGTCCGAGCTGGAGATGCCATTCTGGTCTCAGTGTGAGCATCACCTACTTCCCTTTCATGGCGTTGTGCACATAGGATATATGGGCACAGAAGGTCTGGATCCCATCGGCAAGTCCCTTTTGCAGTCCGTAGTACATTTCTACGGTTTCAAGTTGCAAGTACAGGAAAGACTCACTCGGCAGATAGCGGAGACTGTAACATCGTTTCTAGGTGGAGATGTCATCGTGGTTGTGGAGGCTGCCCACACATGTATGATCTCTAGAGGGATTGAAAAGATTGGAAGCAGTACGGCAACTATTGCTGTATTGGGGCGATTTGCTACTGACTCAAGTGCGAGGGCTATGTTTTTGCAGAACTTACCAAAACCAACAGTCTGTGAAGAGTGATTGTTCTAGTCACAATCATTGCATGAAGACAGTTTGACATTTGTTCGGTTTAGAAAGCTGAGGATCCTAAATTTTGGTTCTCTCAGTCATTTTTACCTAAATTTCGATTCTTATTAATCAGTTTCTGTCTGTAGCGAAAAAACCCTTGAAAATCCTGACGCATGTCTTTCCTTAGGAGACTGTCTTTCATGTGCTTCTAGTACTACCTAGTTCTCTTAAACGAGGCATGTCGTTGTTCATCAGTAGGCCAACATACAAAGTCTACGTATACTTGTACCCTTTTGGTAATAACAAAATAAATTCTTATATAGCATCTCGTTTCGCCCTCGTCTTTGGTGAGTTGTAATTAACTTCTTTGGCTTCAAAATGAAAGAACAAGTACGATTCTCAAAGTATGAAACAGACTACTGCACAGGCATATACAGAACCCACATACAAGCATATACATATACATAGAAAGGCTCAGCCAGATTCAGTTTAAGGATTGTGGAAGAGTAAATTTAAAGACACCGCACGTGAGAGTTGAGACATAACGTGGAAATCCTTCTTAGCCTAGCCACAAGTGCCGAATCTTATGCCATTCTATGTCATGTTTCGACCAAACTCCACGGAATTTTGCTCGAGGCCCGGGACCATGGCGAATATGCCCACGAAGTAAGTTTGCCAAAATGATAGCAATTCCAAGTACCAAAAACGCGAGTAAAATTGATGATATAGGAGGTGAAAGAACCTGCATGTTTCTTGCCATAATCAGTACACTAAATAATGTGCAGATAGGTCGTGTCAATGGCAGTAACAAAAGTTTCAATCCCATGAAATGGAATGAATATATCTCACAAGGCACGGAATTATTAGCTTGTGATTTATGATTGATGAAATTCATACACCCGAACGTATCACATGTATTTTGCAGATGAATCTTAAATCATGCAAAAAAGAACAAACCTTGTTCATCTTTTTCATGAAAAATCGCGTAGGAGGAAGATTTTTGTCAGCATGCTCAAGCGAATAGCGTAACATATCCACTATTGTCAGCTCGGTTTCAGGATCAAGGTTTTCTGTTTGCACATAGGGATTGGTTATGACACTAAACAGATAAAACTACAATGAGAAGCACGAGAAAGCCAAAAAAAAAAAAAAAACAATACATTGAGGACCACCTGGGATATCAAATATTTGTTTCGTTGGTGGGATACCCAGTAGCTCTCCTAGATGAACACGAATACGAGCACGATCAAGGCACGAAAGTTGATCACCATGAGTAACAACAACAACAGGCTTGTCATCTGTCAAAGGAATGGGAAGTGGAAATTTAAATTTGAGATTTGTTTGCAAGATCTTACAGGGCAATTGGTAGCATAAAAAAATAAAAATAAAAAATAAAAAATAAATCTCTTCTTCCAATTTGGTTTCAGCTAGGTCAGAAGAAAACACTTCAAAAGAATTGCCATACCTCGGAATGACACATGCGGGCAGTTGAAGGCAGATGCAATCAGTTTGGTGTATTGTCTATCTGCATCTTCATCATTATCCATGGATCTCAATACGGAAAGTGCATCAACGACAAATATAACAAAATGAACCTCTCTGATCTCACTGGAAACACGGCCATTCTTGCGAGCTTTACACTTCATTCTGGTCCTCAAACTCGGATCATCTGAATCCCTGATAAGTAACTCACCCAAACAAAGTAAAAAATCTGAAGAAAAAATAAATAAAACAGACAAAATCCTGACCTCGAATGAAAAAGGCATAATCGGAGTCAATGTTTAGACCTTGTAACAAGCTCCCCATGACGAACACCCATTGTCATCCAATGCTTTAACATCTTAATATTTTCATCTGAATCATCAGATAGACTGCGAGTGTCATAGAGACAAAACGACGTCGAACCTCTTGGGATCATGTACCCCTGAAGGAAGAAGGTTCCATCTCCAACAGACGAATTATCTGGTACATGGAAAATATATATGTATATATATATATATATTTACTAGATTATAAGGTGTGGCAATACTTGTGATTCTTCAATGCATTAAAATATGCAAGTGTTGAGATAACATACATGTAACTTGGGCTCTTTCAGATGAAAACTTGTCGTCCTCAAACACCCTGGAAATTCTATTTACAAGACTACTTTTCCCAGATCCCTTTGGACCAATCAATAGAAGAGATGTTGTTTCAGGCACATCGTAGTCACACAATTTCATGCCCCCCACCTTATCAATCCATGCTCCGGGCGTGTAACTGTAACGTTTTCGCGGTCTCATCGGTGCATATTGAAAATAATACCAAACTTTGGATTAAACAAAGTCAAATGACCAAAGCAAGTTATCATATGTGTTTGTTTTCGTGGCAATCATATTTTGGTCATTAAGAGCATCCAACAAGATCATAAAAACAAAGAAAATATTGAAACAAAAAAAAAAATTGTAGTTACTGAAAAAAGTAAATTACAGTATACAAAGAAAGACCTCAAGATTTTGCTCTTTGCCTCTTCCAGTCCCTGACTACGAATCCTCAATTCATCGAAACTCCGCAAAATTTCTCGGTAAACTTGGTCTCTCCTCATCTGATTATTAGTTTCATAATCGGAATTTCGATGACTCACTTTGTTCTCAAACTGTTGACATAGCAACTCATCTCCTTCGTCCACTGCACAATTCTCAACCTTCATGGTTAAACCATCCCTGACCCATTGAAAACGACAACCATTTTGAATTTTTCACAGAAATCTTCCTCAATTATTAACATTAAATCAGATATATATATATATATATATCTATATATTTTCCCTCTTTTAAGTACCTGAGAAGGGGAGAGGACAGTTGGGAGAAATCCTGGTCTAACGAAGAGTCTTCTCTTGAAAGTCGGGGATCTCGGGATTAATCAGATAAAATCTCACAAACCCAGAAATTTGTAAAGGAAATGAAATGACAATAAATTATTATCTTTCGTTTTTAACCATTTTTAGCCATGCTGAGTAATGATTTCTCACTTTCCCAACCAAATTTGGTAAAAAGAAGAAAGAGAATGATGATTTTGGCGAGAGAAAGTACCGGAAGAAGATGTCATGTCGCCGCCCATGTTTTCTTTACAGGAAAAGCTCGATTTTGATTTTGATTTTGATTTTTTCTTTTGTTGTGTGAGCTCTCGCAGTTGCAGAGCAGCAAGGAAATATGGAGGTGGACTTGGTGAGAAGAAGGATGGGAATAACCGAATCAGAATGATTACGTGGGATGAGAAAAAAGCACTATGCTTCTTAACGAAGAAACGGTGGGGGCTAGCCACGTCGGATTTCACAAAGTCAACTCTCTCCACCTAAACCAGTTGAGACTCTCCACGTGTCCTTGGAATTACTTCTTTTTGGTTGGGCTAAATAGTCAGCTTGGCCTGAACTTTTAATTTTTTACAACTTTTATCTTTTAATATTTGTTCAGTCGATGATAATTACTTTAGTCTAACAACACTACAAGAATTTGAATTTTTTAATACAAAAAATTTGGTAGCCGAATGTCTTGTTTTTTACCGTAAAAAATGAGAGCAAAAAGTATTTGTTATCAAATTTTTGATAGCGAAATATTTTTGCTGCTAAAATTTTTTTTGACAGCAAAATTATGATATTTGGTGACAAAAAATTTGGTAGAAAAATGTAGTTGATAGAAAAAAAATATGACATTTCGGAAACTAAAATTTTGGTAACAAAATGTATTCATAACTAAAATATTCCTAAATTATTAAAATATTATTACAATAATCCCTTACATTAATTTTAAAATGTTATTATAATAGTCTTTTATGTTAAATTTTAGACAAATTCTTTAGTTAACATCACTTTTTAACTAAATCACTAACAGACGCCATTTAAAAATTAATAAAACTGATTATTATAACAACATTTTAATAGTTTAATGACATTCTATGTTCTTTTTGTTTTTTAGCTGGAATGACTATAAACTATTAAAAACGTTGCTACAATAGTCTTTTCAGTTCATTTTTGAATGCAATCTGTAGTTAACAACATTTTTTGATCAAATTACTATCAGATTCTGCCAAAAAATCGACAAAAATGATTATTGTAGAAACGTTTTAAAGTTTATGGGCATTTCAGTTACGACAAAAAGTTTAGAAACCAAACTTGTACAAAATTAAAAAGTTCAGAAACTAAATTAGCAATTTATCATTTTTGTTATTATTTTTGAACTTACTCGGAATTACAGTTAGTTGACACCTATTTATCTTTTTCTTTTTCTTTTTTTTTTTTAGAATCAAAAACTGTTATTCGAAGTTCAAAAAAAAAAAAATTGTTATTCATTAATTTTATTAGTGTCATTTTTTTTTTAAATTGAGGACCGACTATCATTAATTTAAAACATGGAACACAATAACAAATTTCATCCCCTGGAAAAAAAAAAATTTGTATTAGCTCATTTAATTAAGATCAATATTGTTAATTTCTATTTCGTTAACATTAGACGTAACATGGACCCAATTATGGAGATCGACAATTTGATGTCATTCTGTATAGAAAAATGCTTTAAAATATCACTGATGATGAACATCACATAGAGTAAGCCTCATTTGTAAACCAAATCTCATGCAATGTGATCTTTTTTTTTTTTTTTTAAATTAATGTGGGATATAAATTAACTATCATTGATGTTATTTAATATTGTTTTCTACATAAGAGATCTTGAACCAAAAATCAAGATAAAACAACCTTTTTTTTTAATTTGCTAATTATTCGTGTTAGTTCAAAACAAAAAAAAAAATGTTAGTTTCATGTCAATTTGGATTAAACAATCAAAATATGAATAATTTATTAACTGTGTTGATCATTTCAATTCGTTGTTAATATAATATAATTTCATTTATAATAAATCACTACTGATATTTTTGTCTAGGTTTTAGATCGTATTATTTTTTTTAAGTAAGAATGCATGAAGGGGTAATACAGTTCCCATACTAATTTTTGTACATGTATGTCTAGATTAATAGTTAAAAACAATTTTTTGATAGATGTTAATAGTTGAAATCATTTTTTTGGTAGATATTTAGAATCATTAATGCCTGCTACATGTTACATCTAAATATAATGGAATACAAAAAGGAAAATTGAATTAATGCACTGGTAACTTTTTCCACAGGAAATCACATATCTGCATGACCATGCAGGGATGGAGCCAGAATTATATTTCAATCGGAGCATACATCAATATTGTTTTAAAGATAAAATAAATTTTAATGGGTGTTATGTGAGAATTTTTAATTTTAATGGGTTTATATGAGAATTTTTAGTTTTAGTAGAGTAGGGACTAAGCAGTAACAGTATTATAGAATTAATCTTAGTGTAGATTATGTGATAATTTTTTATTTTTAGTGACGGCAAAATAGAGATTGTATGATCATTTTTTTTTTCAATGGGAGTAAATTGGAAAAATAATAAAATTTTTGAAATAAAATTAAAACATCAAAAAATTTTAGTGGGGGCTGAATCCCCCGTTGATCACGCATCGTGTGCACCTTTTAAGTCGCTAGCATTTCCATTTAACCATCCAAACAAGCTATTGCTAATTCTAAGCCCAACATTTATATAATGAGATAGTCTTGTATCCAAAGTCTTTTATAAAACAGGTATTTACAATATTTTTGTTTATAGATTTGTGTAAGTTTCAGTTGATTCTAATATAATCTATATGCAATTAAACGAACATAAAAGGACTTTACATGTTAGTGTTATACATAAGGATGTAATACTTTTTATCAACAAAAAATATTACACGTTAATTTTAGTTTGCGTTTGGTTCACTGGTTGAAGATGAAGTTTTTAAATTGGAGTTGGTTAATTTTTCAAAAACTAATTATAGTTTTTGTTGATTTTTTAGAAAAGATAAAAATTTAGATGTAAAAATATAATTTAATTAGAGTTAAATTAAAATGCTAAACGAACTCAATGTTGCATAAAAAAGACTATTCTATATAATTATTCATCAAAGCACAATTTTCTTCCATGATTTGCTACAAAAAATTAAAAATCCTCCATGATTTAAGACATATCTCAATGCTGTCCTAGTTGGTCAACAGAATGCTCCGTTTGGTAGAGTGGAAAAGAGGGAAGACAGAGAACAGACGAGGGATTTTATGATAGAAAATGATAATTAGAGGTGTTAGGTAGGAGGGAAATTTAGATAGAATGGAAAAATGGAGGGAATAATTTAAAGCTGGAGCCTGCAAAAATATGTCTTCTCAAATGTGGAAGGATTTTGTGAGGAAAACTTTGAGACCAACAAACAGTTTTATATTTATATAATTATCCTTATTATCCATCAAAATCCTAGCAAAAAACAAAATATGATTGATAATGTAAGGATATAATAATAATTGTAGTAATAATAATTTTTCCATCCCTTTGATTTTACTTTCAATACCAAATAAGAAAAAGTAAAATGATATTCTTTTCACCTTCTCGTACCAAACAACCCAAGGAAATATCAAAAAAAAAATTTTCCTTACAATTTTCTTTTCATCATAATTTTCTTTTCCCTCCTATTTTCTTTCTTTCTTACCAATCGGAGCGTTAGGGAAGAAAAAAAGGGTATGTGGAGCATATGAATGATATGATGATGTGTTGCACAAACCAACCATATACTCAACCAGTTTATGTGTTGCACAAACGAACCATATACTCAACCAGTTTGTGCAACCAACCATATACTCAAACAGTTTATGTACGTGCTATATAATATATATAATATATATGTATATACATATATCAAAGCATATCCTAAGAATTGTCCTACCTACTACACAGTATGGCAGAGATGATCACATGTCTAAAGCCATAACAGAACTTTGTCAAAATCAGCACAGACAATAGAGAACAGGGCTCATCTGCAAGAAAAAATGACGAGCAACTCAACTCAGAATGTTGATGAACAGCTTCACGTAGTAATGTTCCCCTTCTTCGCATTCGGCCATATCAGCCCATTTATTCAGCTTTCCAACAAGCTCTCCTCCCATGGCGTCCGAATCACTTTCTTCTCCATCCCAGGCTACGTTTCTCGCATCAAAACCTTACTCTTTCCCAAACCCACCACCCAAATTATTCCCCTCCAAATCCCGACCATCCAAGGCCTCACCGACACCACTGCGGGCACTTCTGATCTCCCACCTTCCGAGCACGAAAACCTCATCGAAGCCGTGGATCTCATGCAACCCCAGATCAGGACCCACCTCTCAGACCTCAAACCCAACTTCGTCGTCTTCGACTTTGCCCAGTACTGGATGCCATCTCTCGCCTCCGAGCTCGGCATCAAAACTCTGTTCTTCTCTGTTTTCTCCGCCATTTCCGGTGCTTATATCACCGTCCCCGCCAGGCTCACAGGCAGTACGGTCACTGTCGGTGACCTTAAGAAACCTCCACAGGGTTTCCCTGTGACCTCTAATGCCCGTTTGAGGACGTTTGAAGCGCAGGACTTCTTGTTCATGTTTCGGAGCTTTGACGGAGGTCCGACAGGCTACGACAGAGTCATCTCGGGTCTTAGCGGCTGCACCGCCATCGTCATGAAGACCTGCGACGAAATCGAAAGCACTTACATGGATTTCATGAAATCCCAGTTCAGAAAACCTGTCCTCTTGATCGGTCCGCTAGTCCCCGAGCCACAATCCGGCGTTCTCGACGAGAAATGGGAGAACCGGCTGAGTCGTTTCGAAACGAAGTCCGTCGTTTTCTGCTCGTTTGGAAGCGAAACTTTCCTCAACGACGAGCAGATCAGAGAGCTCGCTCTTGGGTTGGAACTTGCCGGTTTACCTTTCCTCTTGGTGTTGAACTTTCCGGCTAACGCCGACGCCGCCGCCGAGCTGGCCCGGGCTTTGCCGGAGGGTTTCATGGAAAGGGTGAAGGAGAGGGGTGTAGTCCACACCGGGTGGGTGCAGCAGCAGCTGATCCTGGCTCATGAAAGTGTTGGGTGTTACCTTTGTCACTCTGGGTTTAGCTCTGTTATCGAAGCTTTGGTGAACAACTGTCAGTTGGCGCTCTTGCCATTTAAGGGAGACCAGTTTCTGAACGCGAAGCTCGTGGCTGAAGACGTGAAGGCTGGGGTGGAAGTAAATAGGAGAGACAAGGATGGGCATTTCGGGAAAGAGGATGTTTATGAGGCGGTGAAGAAAGTAATAGTGGAGGTTGAGCAGGAGCCAGGGAAGTCGATAAGGGTCAACCATGAAAAGTGGAGAGCTTTTTTGCTGAACAAGAAGGTTCAGGACAAGTTCATCTCTGATATGGTGGCGGAGATGAAGGAAATGTAATTCATGATTTTTTTTTTTTTTTTAACCTGCGTCAGTGGTGGTAAAACAGTGTAATTCATGTAATTTACACTTCCTACACCTTTATATTATTTTTTTTTTTTTGCCCTTTAAAAAACCCTCTTTTTATCTTTTTTTTTAACTCACCGAGGAACCGAACAATGCCAATTTTTTTCTCCCATATTTTCTCCTCATCAACCAAATCTCACCTTATTTCTTTTTCAAGTATCTCATTTATTTTCTTTTTTATGGATCACGTTTTATTTCTTTTTTGTATGAACTTTCACAGCGCTACATATTTCCTTCCATAGTTCTCATATTTTCTACTTTTTTCTTTTTTCTTTTAAAGAAATGAAAAGGGATATTAGTGGGTGGAAAAGAATATTGACGTAAGTTCGTATTTAAAAATTTGAATTAATGTTGGTGTTTTTAACAATTTTTCGTTTTAAAAGTTTTAGCATAACTGGTCCACACTCAACAGAGTTTGTTTTCTTAAATGAAAGAATGGAATGGATAGAAATTCTTGATATTACCAAATCCTCTTTTTGGTACTTATATAAACTTATATTAATCAGTTTTTATAACGGAAGATAATATATCTTTTCCATGTCAAATAGGTTTTTTTGGTCTCGTTTTTTATTTCAAACTGTTTGGTTAGTCATATGTTATGTTATGTTTTCATGACTTATGATTTAGCTTAATTTGTTATTTGAATAGAAATAGACTTCTCATAGTTGAAATTTCTCAGCTTAACTTATTATTTGAATAAAAATAGATATCTTATAGTTGGAATTTCTCCGTATTAATTGTGTCTTTTTTTTTTTTTTTAATAAAATCACTTTATTAAGCAATTGCATCAATAGAAACAACATTAGAGACTATAGAAGGAGTCTCACAAATCCATACATTGGTACAATTTGAATTGAAACCAAATCTAGCTAGAAGATGTGCTACATGATTAGCACCACGACGAATGTGATTAACACCTGTACTCTGTAACTGGAAAAGCAACTGTTTAACATCCTCCAGAACTGGACCTTCTTCAGAAAGCTCCCGGTTATCCAAGACAGCCGAAACAACATTTATGGCGTCAGTTTCCACCTGAAGACTAACACTTTCCATTTCCTTTGCAATTAACAAACCTTCACGAAGTGCAATACACTTAGCCAGAAAGGGAGAAAAGGTCCCTTCTAATGCTTTTGCCACGGCACCTAAGATATGCCCTTTGTCATCACGAATAACAGCACTTATGCCAATATGATCCGATCCCGGTGAAACCGAAGCATCGACATTAAGCTTAAGAAATCCTGGTTGAGGTGGCACCCAAACCTCTGAGCCAACAGC
Source organism: Ficus religiosa (assembly GCA_024759925.1). NCBI lineage: Eukaryota > Viridiplantae > Streptophyta > Magnoliopsida > Rosales > Moraceae > Ficus > Ficus religiosa. The sequence goes on from JAFMPE010146710.1 coordinate 39,889, forward strand.
TTGTTGTTGGATCGGAGCCTGATTCAGGGCTTGCCATTCACCAAAACTAGCAATGCTCAAATCAAGAATAGAATATGGATCTCCATCCTTCCCCCCATGAACAACCTTATTTCTCTCATCCCACAATTTCCAAGCTATCCAGCATACCAAGGCAAAATCCTCTGTTGAAATTTCTAACTTTACACGTCTTAAGAAATCTGCAAATGGGAGGTCCTTCATTTTCTCTATCACCTTCCAAAACCGAGAAAGCTTCCATACCGCAAGTGACATCGGACAAACAAGAATAACATGTGAAGTGGATTCCATCTTATCTTTACATCTAGGACACAGAACATCACAGTTAATACCTCTATGGTGTAGTGAGGCCATCGTGGGGAGGATCTCATGGAAAGCACGCCAAACAAACAGCCGAACGTTTAGGGGAATCGGTAAACTCCACATCTTCCTCCACCAGGTAACGTCTGAATTGGCATTAGATGAAGATTCCAAACGCTTAGACTCCATAATTGCCCTATACCCAGAGCGAACCTTATAAAGACCTTTAGAGTCAAAATGCCATGCCCATCTATCTCCTCCATTACCATTGCCAAGAGGAATACTTCTAATAAGCTCTTGGTCAATCGGCCAAAGAGTATTTTCAATCTTACTCTTATCCCAGACTCGGCTACCTTCCATCATTAAGTCTGCCACCTTCAAGACTTCCCCTCCTTCCGGCATTTTGGTAATTACACGAAAAGAGGTGGGTCTTGGAAGCCAAGGATCAACAAAAACCCGTGTAGAAAGCCCATCCCCAATGCGACGTCGAAGACCAAGTCTGATAACATTCCGACCCCAAAGAATACTCCTCCAAAGGTAAGACGCACCACCCCTAGCTTTTGCCTCAAGAAAATTTGCATCTTTAAAATACTTATCTTTAAGAACTCGAGCAACTAGTGAATCTGGATTTTGTAAAATTCTCCAAGACTGTTTCGCAACCAGTGCTTGATTAAAAGCAGAGACATCCCGAAACCCCAGACCACCTTCCTCTTTTCTCTGGCATAATCTATCCCACCTCCACCAGTGAAGTTTCCTCGATGCACCTTCATTCCCCCACCAAAATCGTGCCATCATAGCCTGAATGTCATCACAAAGTGCCACAGGGAGACGAAAAACACTCATTGTATATGTAGGTACCGATTGTGCCACCGTCTTGATTAGAAGTTCCCGGCCCCCTATAGAGAATAATTTTCCACGCCATAATTGCATCTTTCTCCAAACTCTCTCCTTAATCATTCTAAACGCTTCTCTTTTACCCCTACCCACCAATGTAGGAAGACCCAAATATTTATCATGGGGTTGTGTCTGTCCCAGACCCAGCAAACGGAGTATAGAGGTTCGAAGTTCTACACGAACATTCTTGCTAAAAGTAATAGCAGATTTTTGCATATTAATTGATTGCCCAGAAGCCCTTTCATAAGTTGCTAAAACCTCTCTAATACGCAAGCACTCATCAAGAGAAGCCCTACAAAACATAAGACTATCATCTGCAAAAAGGAGATGACTAACCTTTGGACCATTGCACGAACAGGAAAACCCAGAAATAGAAGAATCCCTTTCAGCATTCAAGAGAAGACCCGAAAGACCTTCAGCACAAAGTAAAAATAGATAGGGAGAGAGTGGACATCCCTGCCGCAGACCACGAGAAGGTGCTAATTTGCCACAAGAATCCCCATTAACCATAAAAGAAAGAATGGAAGTAGTAACACAATCTGAGATCACTCTAATCCACGCATCCGGAAAACCCATCTTCTGCATCACACCGAAAAGAAACGACCATTCAATACGATCATATGCTTTACTCATATCCAATTTCAAAGCCATCCACCCCTTACCCCCAGTGCGGTTCTTACTAAGAGAATGCATAAGCTCAAATGCTACTATAACATTATCAGTAATTAACCGACCCGGAACAAAAGCGCTTTGATCGGCTGAAATTACATATGGTAAAATAGTCTTTAAATGGGATGCAAGGACCTTAGTGACAATCTTGTAAACAACATTACAAAGACTGATAGGTCAAAAATCCGCCATCTTCCTAGGAGCAGCCACCTTAGGAATAAGAACAACATTAGTATTATTAAAAGATCGAATGGAATGCTTCCCTTCAAGAACACCAATGCACACTCGAGCAATCTCCTGCCCTAGTACCGGCCAATTTTTCTGAAAGAAAATAGCATGGAATCCATCAGGACCCGGAGCTTTAGTCGGACCTAAATTAAAGACCGCACGCCGAATCTCTTCTACGGTATAAGGAGAAAGGAGAAACTCATTCATCGTACTGGTAATCTTCCCATCAATACAATTAAGCACCACCTCTACATCAGATAACTGAGGATTTTAAGAGGAAAAAATATCCGTGAAATAATTGCTAACAACTTCCTTGATCTCCTTCTCATCCTCACGCCAATAGCCTTCCTTATCTTCCAAACCAAGAATCTCACTCCTTTTACTCCTAGAGGAAGCTTTGGAATGAAAATATTTGGTATTCCTATCCCCATTTTTAAGCCACTCCACCCTAGATCTCTGACACCAACATTCTTCTTCCCACCCCAATACTTTATCAAACTCCTTCTCCGCCTCACGAATTCTAACCATAGACTCATCATCGCGTGGCCCCTTATGAAGTGTTTCCACCAAATGCTGAAGGCAAGATACTCTCTTTGGAATATTGCCAAATTTACTCATACCCCAACTTCTTAATGTACCAGCACAAGACGTCAACCCAGATATCAAACTGTTCGGAGAGCCATCTAAATGTAAATTCTGCCATAAGTCCTCAACAACCCTGGAACAGTCCTCATGTTTTGCCCATAACGGCTCGAAACGAAACCCACCAGAATTCCTTTTAGCAACCTTCTTCCAACTCGGCACAGGTTGGAATAATAGAGCTCTATGATCAGATCCCCAGAAATCCAAAACTACCACCTTAGCTCTCCGGAATTTAAGTCACCAGCTAGTGTTAGCCACAAATCTATCAAGGCGTACTTGAATATTTGCCTTCCCGCTCCGCCGATTATCCCACGTAAATTTGGGTCCAACATAACCCATATATATCAAATCACACCAATCTAGCATCTCTCTAAATAACAGCATATCACTAAGAGACCGCTCACCTCCACCATCAACTTCCAACGGACTCAAAACTTCATTAAAATCACCGCCACAGATCCATGGCACATCCGAGTTAGTACGTAGGCGTTTAAGCAACTCCCATGCATGACGTCGAGCCTTCTTTTTCGGTGGTCCGTAGAACCCCGTGAATTGCCACTTATTACCACAATCAGAATTAACATCTACATCTATATGAGAACATGAAAAACTACGAAGACAAACCTGCCAATTGTCCCTCCAAAGTAGTGCGAGGCCGTCACTTCGTCCCACACTATTAACATGAATCATACCGTCAAAACCAAGCCTTCTTTTGAGATTAGCTGCTCTCCGACCAAACAGTCTAGTCTTCGAAAGAAAGACCATACTTGGGGAAGTGCTTCGGATAAGTTTCCGAAGCCTATTGAACGCTCGAGGATTCCCCAAGCCTCGAATGTTCCAAGATAGAACACTCATTGACCCTGGTGGGGTTGCGACACAGCCTCCGCCAATTCCTTAGCTCCCAATGATAGACCCTCTGTTTTCCGAACTTTAGCAACGTCGTCGGCTAACAACCCCATATCCATTTTCCTTTTCACATTTTTCAGTTTCACAGAGGAAGGAGAAACCGGACCAATGACACCTTTGAGCCTAGCTTCTTTTTTCAACTTACCAGTGCTTCGTTTGCCTGGCTTTACTCCATCAGCCGAGAAAACAAGGCCTACAACGCCCTCCTTTTCAACATGCACAGTACCACGCAAACCCCCTGGACTATAACTTGGCAATTCTGGCGTAGAAGAAGTAACATTTACGTTAGACCCAGCAACAGTAGGAATATCATCTAAACTCACCGTTTCATTAAGTGGAAGTGTGCTTCCCACGTGACCCGATGAGTTAGAACCATTCACCGATTGGTTCCCATTAATAATGGGAATATACCCTTGTTTAGTTGTCATCGCCACCCCCGAAAGCCACCTATCATTAGAAGCCACCAGCGGATTCACATCCCTAGAATCCAGAGAAAGCAAGGATAACGAATCCTGAACTTCCGCCACCTTTTTGGAAGGAATCCGCGATTCACCCAGATTTTCCGAAGAGCCCATCGCAGAAGGATGCATTCCACCGGACCTCTCACTCCGACCAGCATTGCCATCCCGCCGCGATTTACCCATATATTCCGGAGAGCCCATCACAGAAGGATGCATTTCACCGGACCTCTCACTCCGACCAGCAATGCCATCCCGCCGTCCACCACCAGTCTTACGTGGCTCCGAAGGGCGAATATCAGCCCTCAGTGCCGAACTGTATAGTAATCGATCAGAGGGTAGCAAATTCCTCACTTTATCATCGACACATTCCAACCTCCCATGACCGATTCGTCCACATCCAAAACAAAAATCTGGCAGCCTCTCGTATTTGAACGTCGTCCATACGGTTGCACCGCTACTGCCAAGTTGCACCGTTGCACCCCTCCTAAGAGGCTTTGAGATATCAATTTGCACCCTCAATCGCATGTAGATCCCAGGACAGCGTCCACTTTTATCAGTAACAACATCTATAAACTTCCCAATCCCATTGCCAATCCTCTCACCAATCTCCCGAATCATTCCGTCAAACGGAAGATTATAAACTCTAATCCAAAAGCATGTCAAACTCCAACTATCCCACCGTAAAGTTTCACCGCCATTAACAGCCTTCAGAACTAGCAATGATTTATTGAAAGACCACGGTTCCATCGCCAGCACCTTTGCCCTATCTTGTTCCTTCTCAAAAGAAAAAAGAAAAGTATCTCGATCGATCACTTGCGCAGAAAAATCACCATCAGTCACCCACAGCTTGTCCATAGTCGACAAAACAGAACCCTTACTGTATGGTTTGGATGATAAGATTTTCCCCATTAACCCAAATCTCGCCTCTTTGCGACCCTTTTCCATTATCTCATCAGAAATGCCAATCACCATAGCTTCCTCATCCGTAATGGAGAACGAACTCAGACGCCCTACCATCTCCTCCATTATGGCCACCACAACTCTCACCTCAGGGAAGAGACAAAACTCTCATAGAAGCCTAGAGAGACAGACACTCCTTTCTTTTTTATATTAATTGTGTCTTTTGGATACTTCATATTTCACTAAAAAAAAAAAAAAAATCCTCTTTTGGCTCATATGCCCACGTGTAAAAAACAAAATAGACAAATAGCAATTCACCACAGTTTTTGAAATGAGTCAATGAGTTTGCAATTTTTTTAATAAAAAATGGGCTTGATAGAAATTCTTGTTATTACCAACTCCGCTTTTGGCTCCCATGCCCACGTGTGAAAAAGACAAACAATTCACAATTTTTAATGAAGTAAAGGGGAGTTTAGCATACCAATTCAAACTCCCCCAATTCAAATTATTTTTTATTTTTTTCTTAAAATTTTTTTTTTATTTTTTTTGAAAATTTAAAAAAATTTACTCTTAAAACTTAAAAATCTCAACTCAAACTACTCTACCAAATACCCCCTAAGTATGTATGTTATTAAAACCGGTTATTGTATTTCTTAGGTTTTCTTTTAAAAATCATTCCAAACTTAAAATTTTCATGTTAATTTTTATCTTTTTTTTAAAAAATTTTTTATTTTTTCTGAAAATGATTTTATCTTTTTTAAAAAAATAACACAAATTTATTATTAAAACTTAAAATTTTCAATTCAAACTCATTTAACAAACCGATCCTTAAAGTCTATAAAACCATTCAAGTTGTCTTCTTATCTAGTTCCGTTTATTAATTTGATGATTTTGATGATGTGGTACTGTTAATTAATGTTATTTTAAAAATTGAACCCTTGTAATCGAAAAATAATTATAAATAGTTAAAAAAGTAAAATCATAAAAAAGTTGAACAAATATATTTCTGTTTCCTCCTCCTCCTCCTCCTCCTCCGCTTAGAAGAGTCCGGTCAAATCCCAAACCCATTGTCAATTAACCAATTTTCATATTAAATTTGAATGCCAAAAGGAAAAAAAAAAAAAAAAAATCTGGATGAACCCCATATCTATTTTCCCATTTGCAATCTTCAACTCATACTCATTGTTGGCTTCTTCCTCGTCGGAAGGTTTCAGGCCCAACGACCAGGAGAATGGCGACCTCCAGGTGGGTCACCATGGCGGGAAAGACAGAAGAAGAAGAAAGAAAGAGATAAAGAAAGCAACATTGGTTTTTGGTTAGTTGTTTGTCTGTGTCTTTTAGGCTGACGTTAGTTTTGGAGGCGGACTTTGGGTCCAAGCAGATCTGGGCTCGTTGGGCGGAGGCGGGCGGCGGCGGCGGTGTTCAAACGTCGGAGGTTACGGCGGCTTGTTTTTTTGAGTCCTCTATACAAATTTGAAGGAAAAAATGGGGGGGTGGGTGGGGGGTCTTGGTTCACGGTGAGTCACGACGGTGTGGTGGGATCGAGGATGAGGATGGGGATGGGATGGGGGTGGGCGAAGACGGAGAGCCGAGAGGGATGGTGAGCTATTTCTACAGTCCACACAAACTCAACATTAGTTGACAATAAAAACAGAAAATTACTCTTCGCTTGTGAAATCCAAGATATGCAACATCCTTTTCTTTTTCAACCATTTGTTGTGTTGACCACCGTGACTTAACCACCAAATGCGTAAGAAAAAAAGCGTATCAAATATTGCAATTAATAGAAAACTGGTTTTTTCATCCATAAGTATTATATTATAAGATCTATCATATTAATGTACATAGAGGCAGATCTATTAAGAGACTGAAATTTTTTTCTTTTAATTCTATCTCAATAGTTTTTTAGTTTTTCTATTTTATCCGGACTAAAAATTAAAAATTCCAACATATTCTCCATAAAATTAATTCTATCAAAAAGGTTCATGATTATTTTGTTTTGTTCCGATTAAAAATTAAAAATTCTCACGTAATCTTCATTAAAATATTACTATTTAGATTTTATACTTAATATAATTTATTTATTTAAAAAGAAATGGTGTATACCCCTACTAAAGTATAGGAGTGATTTATGTGATGTTGGACATTACTTATGCCCTTATCATAATGTAAAACTGGTTTAATTGTTCACTGTATGTTGGATAAAACAAAAGAAAGATGGTTATACTTAACTCTCCAATCCACTCAATAATACAGACGGTTGGACTTTCAACTCTCCAGTCAACTCCACCAACCCGGCGGTTAGAAAAGACATATTCTCAGACATGATTCATCCGAAAATCATGTGTATAAATAGATACCACGTTCCCCAAGTGCAATACACTCTAAACCAGCAACACACAGAGATCACTCAGCAAGAAAATAAACATGGCGAGAGATTCAATTAATGAACAGCTTCACGTTGTAATGTTCCCCTTCTTTGCCTTTGGCCATATCAGCCCATTCATACAGCTTTCCAACAAGCTCTCCTCCCATGGCGTCCGAATCACTTTCTTCTCAATCCCAGGCTACGTTTCACGCATCAAAACCTTACTCTTTCCCAAACCCACCACCCAAATTATTCCCCTCCAAATCCCAACCATCCAAGGCCTCACCGACACTACTGCAGGCACTTCTGACCTCCCGCCTTCCGAGCATGGAAACCTCATGCAAGCCCTCGATCTCATGCAGCCCCAGATCAAGTCCCTCCTCTCGGACCTCAAACCCAACTTCGTCTTCTTCGACTTTGCCCAGTACTGGATGCCATCTCTCGCCTCCGAGCTCGGCATCAAGACTTTCTTCTTCTCCGTGTTCTCCGCCATCTCCGGCGCTTACATCACCGTCCCGGCAAGGCTCACCGGCGCAGAGGGAGGTGATGTCACCGTCAGTGACCTCAAGAAACCTCCTCCGGGCTTCCCTCCGAGCTCCTCCGCCCGCTTGAGGACTTATGAAGCCAGGGACTTCATGTTCATGTTTCGGAGCTCCGATGGTGGTCCCAGAGGTATCGACAGGGACATCGTCGGCTTCAAGGGTTGCACCGCCATTGTCAAGAAGACCTGCCATGAGATGGAAGGCCCGTACCTGGACTTCATGAGTTCCCAGCTCGGAAAACGGATCCTGTTAACCGGTCCTCTAGTCCCGGAGCCACCCTCCGGCGACCTCGACGAGAAATGGGGAAACTGGTTGAGCCGTTTCGAGCCGAAGTCCGTAGTTTTCTGCTCTTTCGGAAGCGAAACGTTCCTCAACGACGAGCAGATCAGAGAGCTCGCTCTCGGGTTGGAACTTACCGGTTTACCTTTCCTCTTGGTGTTGAACTTTCCGGCTAACGCCGACGCCGCCGCTGAGCTGGCCCGGGCTTTGCCGGAGGGGTTCATGGAGAGGGTGAAGGAAAGGGGTGTAGTCCACACCGGGTGGGTGCAGCAGCAGCTGATCCTGGCTCATGAAAGTGTTGGGTGTTACCTTTGTCACTCTGGGTTTAGCTCTGTTATCGAAGCTTTGGTGAACAACTGTCAGTTGGCGCTCTTGCCATTTAAGGGAGACCAGTTTCTGAACGCGAAGCTCGTGGCTGAAGACATGAAGGCTGGGGTGGAGGTAAATAGGAGAGACGAGGATGGGCATTTTGGGAAAGAGGATGTTTATGAGGCGGTGAAGAAAGTAATGGTGGAGGTTGAGAAGGAGCCAGGGAAGTCGATAAGGGTCAACCATGAAAAGTGGAGAGCTTTTTTGCTGGACAAGAAGATTCAGGACAAGTTCATCTCTGATATGGTGGCCGAGATGAAGACCTCGGCCAAAACAGGCACTCCAGATCCATGTACTGCTTAGGATGAGGATCTTTATATTTGTTAGTGTATTTTTATTGTAAAAGCCACACTTAGGCTTTGTCTGTTTTGTGCTCAAAGGCGACATGTCGTTTGGAAACTCAAGTGAAAAACGACATAGTTCATCTTCGATTTCCTTCGTGTTTGTCCGTACGTCATTTCCTTCGTTTTGTTTAAAGTCGAATAAACGACATGTTATTTAATTTAAAACGCAATTGTTTGTTGTTTGTTGTTTGTTGCTTGTTGCTTGTTACACGATATGATATGCAGTCGTCTAAAGAATAAGAGCGTCGTTATTGTATTTCGGCAATTCTTGTAATATTCATATACCTTCTGTTTTTCAGTCCACTGTCGTTCGTAATGGTCCTACCTTTATTTCGTTTTGCAGCAGAGAAATCAGAAATCAAGTGAAATAATGTTGCCTCTTATTCATCCAAATATACATCTCGCAAAAGCACAGATGAACCTGTCTATACCCATGATCCCCAAGGGAGGACACCAAAGAAGGTTTAGAGAGAGAGCGAGAGAGAGAGAAGGCAATGCACAATAAACTTAGGAAGTCAGGTTCATTGAAAAAAAAAGAGAGAGAGAAAGAAAAAAAGAAAAAAAAGAAAGCTAACAAGTAATTTCTGGTATAAGTATCCCTGTCCAAAAGTATGTCCATTAGATCTAACTTTCCCCGGAATTAGAACCTTACATTTCACAATATAGAAAAGAGCCATTTGAGTCCTTAATAGAGCTAGCTGTACAAAAAAACAAATAAAAGAAATAACAGCCCCATTATTAGATCGCATTAGATCATTTAAATCGATCACTCAAAGGCAATGACCTTCGAGGGAAGGGAGGCGAAATGCCCAAGAAGGGACCGTCCAAGATGTTCGGTTGCAACGCTGGAATAGAGAACCCAGCTGACTGTGAATGTGATCCTCTGATTGATGGGTGTTGAATTGAACTGTTAAATGCCGGAGCAGGTGTCATGCAAAGAAACACGATTCTAACGCTATGAAATATTAATTAAAACTATCATTCAAATGACCGAAAATTGGAATCTGTAATTAAGAATTCCATGGCAATTAAATTGTGGACTCAATTGGTGAAATTTGTGATCGGCGACGGCATGACCAGGAGATAAATATAATCATAAAAACTATAAAATATTCGTAGTTCCATAACATATATAATGTCATTAACATGAACTTACCTGAAAGAAACAGAAAAGGAAGTCTCTACTGGGGCACGAATTCCAGTTCTATCAGGTGAAATCAGCGACCAAAAAACTGGAATATAAAGATACAAATACAAGCCAGTCACAAAAAGAAAATTTACAGATTCTTTAAAGAAAGAATCTGTTTAAAGAATCTGTTGATCTCATATAAAAACACTAAAATAAAATAAAATACGTATTCCAAAAAGAGAGACGCAATGAATACCTGATTGTTCTCTGTGATCATCCAAACCAGAGCGAAATAATGCATCCTGCATAGTAAAGTTAACAGGTGTTTTAAATTCCGGATGACATGCTATGCGTATAAGATTTGCAGAAAAATTAGACCAGAACCCTGTGCTCACCTTGTCCCTACCCTGAGATACGTTGTGAACCACATCTGCACAAAATAGTTCCATAGCCAGGTTAAAAAATAACAAACATTCATTTAACTTGCTTCAATACCATTCCCATCAGGACGAAGACAACTCTACTTACCCAAGTTGGGAATACTTGGCTTCACAGCCAATGTCAAGCCAAGAAAGCAGTCATCAGGTTCAGCACCAAAGTTAGACAGTTTCAACTCAAGATTTGGATTTGCCGCTGCATGTCATAGAGAGAGAATGAATATCACATCCAAACGGACAGAATGAGAAACTGAATTACATGCATATCGAACACGAAAACTTTGGTGTGTAGAAACCTTTACCCATATTACTCAGCTTTAGCTCAAGTGGATCACAGAGTAAACGAGGAACAGAACCCACCTGTCAAGATCGCATTGGTCAATTAACCCAATTCATAATATAGCAAAAACCAGAGTTAGGAACACATATTACATGGAAGAAAGGATGTTGTAACGACTCATCTGCAGTTGGCCTCCTTGATGGGTCCCATGAACAAAGTCTCTGTGGAACATCATAAAAAAAAAAAAAAAAAAAAAAAAAAAAAAAAAAAAAAAAAAAAAAAAAAAACCAGGTTATAAAGGTAGAAAAAAAAATGTTGCTAAGAATTAGCAGCAGACGGCACTGCATAAACACAACCCACCATGATTAAATCAATAGCTTCTGGGCTTGCATTTGGAATGATTTCAGACAGGTTCGCAGGCAATATCTACCAAAAGAATGAAATTAAAGTTGAACCACATGAACAAACCAGACATAAAACGCCTACTTAAATCGATAGTTACCTTCTCATAACTTGTAATCTCAAATAATCGGGATGTATTTGTCCTTTCAGGGAAAGAAGTCAAGTCTGGTGTACCAAGAACACAGCATATCTTGAACAACTGATCTATTTCACTGCCATATACAAACTAAGTTTAATCACATGTGACAAAAAACTCGGTTAAAATAGCAATAGCATAAGTTAAAATTAAAAAGACTTCATACTTTTCCAAGTACAATTTACAACTCCCACAGTCGTAATAATAAATCGATTAACAATTCAAATTATACTGTACATGAACAGCTATTACTAATCGTTAGATAGATCTTCCACAATTATCCATCACGATGGTAATGTTGCCATGTACCCAGTAAAGCAAATGAGAAATTATCGCGAACACTGTTTCTTACAAACATCATTCTCACGAAGTCCAAAGATCAATAGGCTAGATAGAGATGATTGATCACCTTTCACCAGGAAAAATAGGAGACAAAGTGAAAAGCTCAGCTAGGATTGCGCCAGCTGCCCACATGTCTGTAGGAAAAGAAACCAATAATAAATACATAGCAAATTTCACATACTCAGCGTCAGGCATAGTGGATAAGTTGAAACTTAAAAACTCAATGAATAAGAAATAGATGGATCAAGAGAGGAACGGCAGTTTTAAAAAATAATAATAATAATAAAAATAAATAAATAAATAATAATCATAATAATAACTTTACTTGCCACGTGCCTCCCCCCCAAGAAAATGTTAGAACTTTATAAAGAATAGCCCAATTCCCAACAATCAAGAATTAAAAAAGTAAAACAATAAACGAACGGATTGAAGTGTTTCTGCAATGATTGAGGAGAGAAGGTGGCACTCACCGACTGCAGGAGCGTATGACCTGGACTGCAGCAAGACTTCTGGTGCACGGTACCTAAAAAAATATAAAAAATAAAAAATAAAAACCAACTTGCTCCGTGCGAGTTAACAGGTTAACAGAGTAATAAGCGAAGTAATACACACAAACACAATAGATGCAGAAGATAAGTTGATATAACAAATAACTTATGCACGAACAGCACATATTCAGTCACAGAAAAATGACTCACCATCGTGTGGAAACATATTCGGTATAAGGAGGCATTGATGACACTTCTCTAGCCAGTCCAAAATCAGCAATTTTAAGGACATCATTTGTCACCAGCAAATTCTCTTTATAAGGAAGAAAGATATCTCGTTATTAATTTCTTAAAAATGAAGTTCGCTTCTGTAAATACCAAATAATGATAAATAATAAAGTGCTGGAGCCAGAATGAATACACTAGCTGACAATATCAACGATATCTTTTTACCAGGTTTTAGATCTCGATGAAAATATCCAGTTCTATGGATGTGATTGAGTCCATGAAATACTTGAGACATAAAGCCCCGTATCTCGTCTTCAGAAAAGGGCCTTTGTCGTTCTCTCATCATTTGGTAGAGATTAAAGTTCTGAGAAAATTAAGTTCTGAATCAACCACTTGCTACAAAATGATATTCTGTTAACTGAAGTTCATATAAGGACAATAATACTTGGCTTATATGAATGATTGCATAATTCTATCATTTACAAGTACTACTGATGGGTATTCTGCTGTCATATAATAAGATAAGCAAAGGAGAAGAAATGTAGCATGAGAACAAACTCTTGTTGACTTGTATCCATAGAGACCCAAGATAAATGAACTATACTTGTACCATACATACAACACCCAGGTGCCGGCACATCAGGGAAAAAAGGAAGAATCACAAACACCCATAAGCGAACTATACTTTTTACCTCAGAATAAATGCTTGAGATAAAGACTAAAAGGAATTGTGCAAAACAAGTTACCTAAAAGTAGTATTTCCTGTCATACAAGATAATTTTTGCATGATAAACAGAATACTCAATCTACGAGGATGTTATAATTAGTTAGTAAATCAGAGAAATGGATCACAAACATGCAAATTAGGCATCAGTTGGATTCTTTCTTTTCCATTTTTTTCTGGTTAAGAAAGTTGATATCTCTGCATTTAGTCTACATATGCACGGAAGCCAAGAAACAGACCATTTGTGTGTAAGCGAAAAAATTAGCTTGTAGATGAGCAAGTGGTAAAATTTCAGAGAAAATTTCCCCTTACCATGTGCTCAAAAATGAGGAAAACCTCATCATTTTCCTTGACAACCTCCTTCAATTTTATGATGTTGGGATGATTCAATTTCCGGAGGACCTGGAGAAGGCACTTTTATTTATAGCAATCAAATACATACATGGCAAAGAACATATCATTGTAAAATCTCAGAAGGAGATATCAATTAAATTTACAAGACTTGAAGGCTTAGTCAGGCTTACTTGTGGCATACAAGACCAGCTTAAAATTCCAATGGCACATACCTTAATTTCTCTTAATCTCCAATATTCTTCCCAGAAATAGAACTTTCTCTTCATCTTCTTAACAGCAACCTGGAATCAGCAGATAAAGGATATTCATAACCAAGAAAAACCACAAAAACAATTTGTAAAGGCAAAATCAAACGAAAGTTCCTAACTTTCGACTGAGAAGGAATAACATCTAAAGCTACCATAGCACGTATTCGACATTAGTAAAACGCTTTCTGACAAACAAGTCTTTATTTTCAACTTCGCTATCAAAGCACAGGTAGATCTTAGGCAAAAACAAAAGCATTAGCAGCTGTATTAGGAGCAGCAAAGAAGACAACGAGGATAAGCAGAATGGAAGAAAACCATGAAACTATAATTCCCAACTTGTTACAGATATGTGGCATAGTTTCTGAAATATTGCACAAGGCCAATAAGTTATACCGTCAATGTGTAAGCATGTGTTTTACAAATGTGACTCCCACTAGTTAAAATACCTCTTCCTTCAAAAACAGGCTGATAGATGTTCACAAGACTGTGTGATTCCATCAGACAAAGCAAAAAAAAAAAAGATTATTGAAGTGCCATCAAAGAATTGTTGGTTGTACTCGAGAAAGATACAAGGCTTCATTGAAGTAAATAGATCTACATAAAGAAAACACAAATAAACTAACTAGAAATTTAACTTGCTTTTATAGGAGTAAAAAGAAGCTTACAATCTCCTGTGTTCTACAGTCAATGGCCTTATATACAGTGCCGCAAGTGCCATCTCCAAGCTCCTCCAAAATTCTGTATCTGAGAATTAAAACAATATTAACAACAAGAAACTCAACATTAGGCAAAACCTGAATGAAACCAAACAAAGTTTATTTAAGAGACATTGGCTAGCAAGTTACCTTTCCATTATTGATTTTGCTATTTATTAGGATCAAAAAATCTCTCAGTGGAATTTAAAAAACCTCCAGGTAGAGGTGTCTAAGCTGTCAACACAGTGTTGGCCATTAGCTTGTGGGAGTGGTTTACTGTCACGGTTCGCTTCTAGGCTACAACATTTGATATCGTCAAAAACTGAATTTTCCTTATAGGAACAACTGAATATCAGGGAGAGATTCAACAGCATTTTGCAGCCCTCCACTTGAACTCCAGAGAACAAGCATTAAACTAAATGCGCTTGTTTATCAATTAATTTTCTTTTATTTACTTCATGACTACCCTCACGAAAAAAACCGGGGCACTTGAGCTGCAAAAGGTAATTAAGGGGGGAAAAAAAAAAAAAAAAAAAAAGATACCAATTAGCAATCGGCATCAAGACAAAAAGAATATTAAACCAACAAATTCGAAATAATATCTAGACAGGAAAATCTCATGAAAGCTCAGCAAAGAAGAGATTCTTTCCCCCTATTTTCTTACTTTCAGACTTGCATATATACAAATATATATGTATATATACATATATACACACATAAATATATCACAGTGTAATCAGGAGTCAGAGGCATGATGACAAAAATAAAATTAAGATTAAGATTAAAAATCCACAAGCACGCTAAAAAGGCAGTCAGAACAATCGCATCGCCTAGCTCATATTGAATTCATTAACAAGGGAAAATGAACTAAACAAAAAATAAAAAATAAAAGAAATAAGATATTGTAAAAGCGAATTAAAAATCACACAATTAAAGTTGAGGAAAAAGGAAAAGGCTTGAGCTGATTATCCACAAAAGAAACCGGAAAAATCCTTAATTTTTCTTCCGTTTTCTCCTATAGAACCTCGCTGAATTCGGTCAGTACGTTATTTATGTAAAATCTTGAAGAAGAAAAAAGAGAAGACCAAAAAAGAAAATCCTTTTTCGTTTCTTTTTCTCCGTTCTCACGCAAACCAAACAGAGTAAAATGTTAATCCAAAATGCATTTTCGTTTGCAGATACACTACAGCTAAAAGAAAGCAGAAAAAGCAAACCTGGAATTTTTTGAAATAATAAAGATTATGGAAAATCTTAAAAGACTTGAAATTCTGAGAGGCTGTACTCACCAATGATGCTAAATTGATAACGAGGATCCGAGAGGGAAAACGAAGAGGAAACAGATCACCAATGCATATGAAATTTTCTCGTTCCTCCGAGAAAATTTAAGAGAGAAGAAATTCCGTAGAAAGTAGAGAGAGAAAGATTTGTTGGATTACTGATGAAGCCATGGGAGGAGGAGGAGGGGAGTCCGCTGAAGAAGCAAAGGAGAAGAAACCAAAGAAATAATATAAAAAAAACTAAAAAACTAAAATCAATTAAATTAAAGAATTAAATATTGTTTTTAATGATTTTATCTTTTTCTTTAATTTATTAAAAAATTGAAAGAAAAAATTTGTTTGGCTGTGGTGGGGAAGGGGGAGAGTGGTCCCCCACCTATTTAATATTGTTATTAACGGAAATTACTTATATACCCTGCATAATCGAACAGGGATTTTGGTTCATTGACGAAAATACCCTGAATGAATTTGACTGGGTCACGCTCTAACGCAACGAATGAGCATATGTTGACGGGACATAAACGTCATCTTGGATTCTCCCATCTGCTCAACTCGTCAATTTAAAGACTGTTGTACCCTTTTGACAATTTACACGACCTCGCTCGTGTGGGCCAGTCCGGTCAAAGCAAATCTTCTACTGTCTTGGGCCCAGATTGTGAAGGCCTGGCCCAATGTCTCGGGCCCAAATATTGCATGTTTTTGGAGGGGCGATTTGTAGGATTGATTTTGTTCATTTTTTCTGATCTCTAATAAGATAACCATGGAGGGTGAAAAATTCAAATAAGATGACCAAAAAAAAAAAAAAAAAAAACTGTTTGAGGCGTTCTTTTTCATTAAATTATGAAAACACCCTTTTACATTAACATATTTATGTTTTTTAACCTTTCTTTTAATATTTAATTGAATTTTTTATCCTCCATTCTTATAAAATTAAGATGTTAAAAAATTGAAAATATTATAAATGAGATAATAATTCAAAGATATGCTTTTTAAAACGAAATCTTACGAATCATCCCATTATTTTTTAAGTATTTTAAGGAATATCATAATTATGATTATTATTATGACTTTCAAGTTTTAGGATATATAAATACATATTAAATATTATAGTGATGTATGATAATACTATTTATAAAATATTTGTCTGTCTTTTACGTTTTTATTTCACCCGCTTGATTTTGCCATATGTTTAAAAATATTTAAAAAGTGGGACTTCTACAATGAAGGAACATTGCTTTTCCTCATCAGTGGAGTAAGATCTACAGTTGTCCTAGCTTGGATTTGTGGGGTCCTACTGACTTAATTTGAGATGTTGGAACATGAAGCAGAGGGTTTTTCTCTTTTAACTGTAAGATTGTTGACACCGTTATCATTGGGCAGATGTGAGAAATTTTTGTCCCGTTAAGATTCGAGAAAGAAGGTTATTTCCCTTGGAAGGAAACAAATGGTTGTTTACCATTGTTATAGAGGAAAAGGGGATTTCCACCTAGTTGTTAACTTACGTTTAGTTATCCGATCAGAGATAAAATTTTTAAGTTAAAATTTATTGACTTTTTAAAAACTAGTTATAAATTTTGTTGACTTTTTAGAAAAAGACAAAAAATGAGAAGAAAATGTATAAACTAAGACCCCGAACAAAATCTTAATCTTCAAATAATCATTTGCATTTGACTTAAGAAGCTTTGGAAAGTTACAAGAAACAGACGCACAATTTGGACTCATTAAGAAGAATCGGTGGATTTGAGTTTGTCTGTGTACAGAGGAGTTCTAAAGATGACTTGAACCCACTGTAAAAAAAAAAATTTCCAAATCTCTGATCGACATCGCGACAACCTCTGATCCCATCACCACCACAACTAAAATCATTGTTGAATCAAAAACCTATTTTCAAAGTTGAAAAAAAAAAAAAACCAGCAATCCATTCTCCTAAAAAAAAAAGTACAAAAACTAAAAATATCGTAGAATTAACCCATTTTAAAGTTGAACTCTGAAAAAAAAAAAAATAAATAAATAAATAAACAAAAAGTAGAAAACTGATACCAATCCTTGTTGCTATAAATTTATTTGGCAGACTAATTCAAACTATAGATCTAATCTACCATTGAACTCTTTTTTTTTTTTTTTTTTTTTCCTAAAGCAATATTTAGTTATTCACACTTATGTGCAGTGAAGCGATATAGACGAATAGGATTTAAAAACAAACAAGAAAAAGAGATAAAGATGAATAAGAAATAAAGAAGAAAGAGAAAACGGAGATGTGTTGTTAGAACTTATAACTACAGTGGAAAATGAACAAAGAAATAGGAGGAGAGAGCTGTAAAAGTGTGGTCATGAGCACTTTAATTTACACAGGGTAGTCATATCATCTACCTTTCATCTTCAATTGAAGGGTTAAAAATTTTTTCCCCAATCGATGGGTAAAAGTAGAGTATTCCATCATATTAATGTTAAAAAAAAAGAGGGAAAAACTCCCGAAAACCTCGTCGCTATAATTAATTACTTAACGTTTTACCCTGATTTTTACTGAGGAAATCCAAAAGTTTCTCTTTTATAATTTGTAAAGAGTCAAAATTTATTCTCTTGAGCTGACGAGATTTGATAAATTCTTCAAAATACTTAAAATTATTCTAACGGTCATGTATCCAAACAAAACTCTGTGCAACTCTTAACAAACAGCACGTTAAAGAGACCCGTAGGAGCTATTTGTAGTGATATGTAAAGAAAACTGCATCAAGAAGCATAGAGTCTCGGGATAAATCAATTAGGATTTAGAAAAATGTTGTGATTTTACTTTACTTAAATCTTATTGCCTTGACAGGTTTGTTTTGCATGCTTGTTCTCCTCGCAATTTAATAGTTCTTTGTTGTATTATTAGAGAGAATATATACGCCATAAATATATGTATATATATATATATATTTTTTAATAGAACGCTACATCCTTGTCTCATGAAAATACAATGTATGATCTTTCCCATTTTGTCTCCAAATTTTAAAAATATCATTTTGTTCTCCAATCGAATTATAAACTAGTCCCACTTGATCTCTCTATTATAATTTTATTTAAAAATATATCCAAAAATAAGAGGTTAAGTATGATCATATAATTTTTTTTTCAATTATTCCTACAACGAAAATTCTAAAGGAAAGGAATAAGTGAGACATGTAGAAAATTCGAAAGATAAAATGGAGAATTTTTAAAATTCGAGAAATAAAATGAGAATGACTTTAAAGTTTGAGAATACAGGTAAGATTGTTGATCCCTTTTCTTTATACAATATAGGATTATCAACGTGGTTTCAATTTATTACGGTGAACAATGACCACTAACTTTAAATTAATTCAAATTTAAGACTTTGGCTTTGTTTGGGATTACAGTTCAACTCAAACTAAACTGTACTTTTTCATAATAGTTTTTGTCTTTTTTTGAAAAATTAATAAAATTTATAACTAGTTTTTGAAAAAGTCAACCAACTCCAGCTTAAAAATTTCATTTCCAATTGGAAAACTAAACCCAAGCTATATATTAAATCACGTGCTAGGAGATGAATATAAGGATTACAATACCCTTACTTTCCTAGATGGAACATTTGTCGATTTTCCAAAAAAAAAAAAAAAATTGTCAATATTGAGATTTTTTTTTTCTCTAAATAATTGTCGTAGTAAAAGTTAATGTGGATAAGTCTGAAAGAATAAATTACAACTATTAGTTGACGATTGTTCGTTTTGTATGTTATAATTTGTGGAAAACTTAACTGTTATTTCTATATGTATATATATATATATATATATATTTTAAGCAAATGCCTAGATATGAATCATCTGCAACAAAGAAAAAGAAAAAGAAAAACAAAAACAAAACAAAACAAAAGATGCAATATTACTAGGAACCTATAATTAACATGTGGGAGATGGTTGTTGCTCACACATTTTGCCGCCGAAAGAGCACTAAAAGAGAATTATTAAAAAGAGATAATAAACATGTGGGAGTTAATTCTAATGAAAAACTTATGGTAGAAAGTAGGGGTGAAAACGGTTTGTTTGGTGTGCGGTTTTCGATATATTTGGAGACCGGATAGCCAATTACAGTCAGAAAACGGAGTCAGACTTTGGATTTAGGGGGCACAAATAAATACCAATGTTTAAGTAAGAAAACATGAAATCAAGCTTTGATTAGAAAAGAATACAATCAACAAAACCAAAGAGTAACGTATATGTCTCAAAAAATAATATTGAGAGAGAGAAACGTACAGATAGAGAAGAAAGTGAATAATGATGTGTGCAGTCAAGCCCAAAAACGCTAAAAACTTGAAAACCCAAAGAATCTGAACAGAATGTGGATTTAGCAATATTAAATAGGAAAATTAGAATAGATGGTCTATGTTTATTACCTAATTTAATTGATAGTTTAATTTCTTTTTATTTAATTAAATAGCCTAATGTGTATGTTTTATTTAAGTTATTTTCATTTTTTTCAGACATCTCCTCTCTCTCTATCTCGCCGGCTTCACGTTCTCAGACCGTATCATTGCGGTTGATCCGGCCTCAGATCACGGCTTTGCGCCTACTTTGGTTGTAGTGGGAAGAGATCTCCTCTTCGCTGCCACGAGGAAGAGATCATCGGCTCAAGATATCTTGTGATCTCCTCGGGTGGTCGCAGTGGGAGGAGATTTGTTCCTCTACACACCTCTGAAAGGATCCAACTGGTGCCTCCGATTGTCGATGCAGTGGGTGCTAGATCGATCGAGCTTCGACGATGGCGTCTTGAAAAGCAACGACTCCGGCCGGATTAGGAGGAGCGCGACAGTGCCAAAGCCAAAGTAGTGGTCCTCGATTAGATCTGCGGTGGCGTGCTGTGATCTCCGACCAGAAAGGGTGTTGGGGAGGCAGAGAGGAGAGAGAGAATAGGAAAGAAAGATAGAGAGGGGGAATCTGATTAGATCCATATGAACTCCCAGTTTGTCGCCCGTACTCACGTTGCCTCACCGTCATCTTTTCCACAGCGATGAAGTCACACTACGATGGAGCCATGATCGTGTGTGAGAAGAGTAGAGAGAGAGAGAGAGAGAGAGGCAGAGAGAGGGAGGGAGAGAATGGGTTGGTATTTTTTAAAATTTTTTTTAGCGGTAAACCAGTGATTTACTAATAGTTAATCACTAATTGATCAGAAAATTTATGATGTTGTTTGTGATTAATCAGTAATTGACTATAGGTCAATCAGTGATTGACTAAAAAAATCTGTGAGTTGTATTATGGTCAATTAAAATCAATGATTGACTGATAGTCAATCAGTGATTTACTTTGGTCAATAAGTGATTGATCGATAGTGAATCAATAATTAACTATACGATATGGTCAATCAGTAATTGACCATTTGTAAAATTGATTAACTATTATGAGAGAAAAAAAAGTCTTTTAACTAATTTTAAAAAACTTGGGTCATTTATTAAAAAAAAAGATAATTTACTTATAAATCCCTAAAAAAACCGAAAAAACTTAATAAAAAAAAGTCGTTTAGCTATAAATTCCTAAAAAGAAACCGAAGAGGTAATCAAACAAAAACATTAAAAGAGAGAGAGATTAAAAAACTTCTTAAAAAAATATCATTTAGCTATAAATCCCTAAAAAAACAGACGTGGTAATTAAAAAAAAAAAAAACATAGAGAGAGAGAGACAGAGAGTCAAGTTAATGAAGCCCATTCAAGCCCATAGAATAACTCCGAGCAAAAAAAAATTTTTTTTTTCTTTAAGAAAAACATTAGTAAATAGTTTTTTTATAAAATTAATTGAAATAAATAACATGTTTTAAAACAAATAACAGAGTAAATAACATATTTATTACTTAAATAAAACATTTGTTAACAAATGACATATTTACGAGAGGTAAATAAATCATTTGAAAATTGTAATAAATAGTAATTTTACAAAAATAATTGAAATAAATAGTAGGTTTTTAAAACATTTGTAGTAAATAACATATTTATTAGACAAATAGAAAATTTACAAGGCGAATGATATATTTACGAGACTTAAATGAATCATTTATCTGAAAATCTAGTAAATGACATATTACAATGTGTAAATGAATCATTTATCTAGTAAATATGACGTAAATAGATAATTACCTGGTAAACCTACTATTAAATAAATTATTTTAAAAACATGCCATTCACTTTAATTATCTTTTGAAAACTACCGTTTTGGACCGCCATAATGAGCAGTCCCAATTGGCCTTTTGGGCCTTTTTTCACAGCCATCTTGCCCATTAAATGTTCATCAAAAAAGATAAGAACTGACCAAAATCAGTGACGCGTATTTAAACGTGAGGTGCAATTCATCATAAATGGATACAGGACAATATGACATTTTTTTAACACAAAAACAAAACAAAACAAAAAGGAAAAGAAAGGGAAAAAATCACTAAGTACATGCTTTCCACGCCTACAGAATCTCTATCCATGGAAGGTAGTTGTCTTCCTACTATAGATTTTCGAAGCACTGTGAGAGAGAGGGAACAAAAGAGTCTAAAATACTGAGAAAAATAGTAGTTTAAAATTATTAAAAAAAAAAAAACCGTGACTGTGCAAGAGCGGTCAGTTCGACGTTGAAATCGTTCAATTCGGTTTTCGACGGCGGTTCATTAAGAACAACAATGGCACTTATGGATATATCCTGAACACTCTTAGTTGGAACTTTACTTTAATGTTACAGGTATGTAATGTTGTTTTAAGTTTTTATGTAAACTTTTCAACCGTTTGATAAATAATTAGAAGTACATGCAACTTACATGAGAGGATATATTTCTTGCTTAACTAATTCAATTGAATGATTCGTTCTCTACTTTTTTGCTCATATTTTCTCACTTCTAAGTTCTCCAATAAGAGGATAATTTAATATTTGGTGGTTGACTAATTTATTTTTAAGGAGACATTCATTAACCTTAAAGGGTATATCTAACTTTAATTGAAGCTATAATTCAACATTTTTGTCCAAAAAAATAGCACATTTTAAAGTTTTGGGAGAATCTAGAGATACGTTATGATTCAATGATATATACAATACATATGTTTTAAGATTTGGGTCATGTTAACACTAGTAATATAGTTCAGGAATAATTCGTAAAATTGTGACTTGGACACTCGTATACTAAATTGTTAAAAATTTTAATTCAATGACGACAATAGAGTTACTAGAAGTTTTATTCAATTCTAAACCTCGTGTTTCCCACGTGATCTCTCTCTCTCTCTCTTTTGTGACTTTTTGGTTGGAGTTTCGGGTATTGTCTAGTGTAGGCTTATTTTTTGGGTTTCGTGAATGTTAATTCGACTTTTAGCTTTGAACTTTTCAACCATTTTTTTTTTTTAATTTTAGCTTAAATTTTTAAATTGTAGTTCGTTAATTTTTTAAAAACTATTTATAATTTTTATTGACTAAAAAAAATAATAAAAACTGAGAAAAAAAAATATAATTTAGTTACAATTAAACTTAAACGCCACTTAACTTACCTTAATTTGCATATGAGGAAATGTTGGAGGAGACTTGGAATTGGATTTTCCTGATCTCGTTGTGAATTTCTACCGGAAACGTTACGAAGTCAAATCACGTTTGTTCTCCTTGCAATATTTTCCATTTGATTACGCATCCACAAATTCCCAAGACTTTCGGTGAAAAGGATATGATCATGCGACTAAATCCTCATTTTAAAGATATTTCTTTTTCTACCTTGAAAAAAAAAAAAAAATCATAGATAGAAGGAGTTCACACTTTACCCAATGTGAAAACTTGACGAGCTGTTTTGGGCAATAAAAAACCAAGCCTCTGTTGGGACAATTATTTGCCTCAATTTAGGCCATTCTGTTTGAATGATTCAAATGTATATTTGAACTTTTTATATCTGAAATTGAGCATTTGATACCCATTTTGATATTATATGTATAAATTCAAACATTTTTGTTTAAATGTATTGTAATGAATGTTAACATTCAAATTTCAATTTGAATGACAATTGAAATTTATTTATTCTTTAAATGTTTCTGTTTAAATATTTTCATCTTAATGTTATAATCCGGATAGTTCCTCTGAACCTAAGACAAGTTTTTTCGTTGAATAAAACTTCGTAGTTTTACTTGGAAAAGTTGTGGAGTGTGGTTATTAATTGCAGTTATCATTTTTGAATGTGATCATTTGAGCTCCACTTGTTACTAAAAAATATTCACGTTAAACCATAATTATTTATATAAAAAAACCTAATGCATCACCCCTATCTGTAAAAAATTAATAAAGGTTGAATCGAAAATTTGAAATTAAAATAAGTCTATTCATGAGATTCAACTTAAAAATTTTAACCTATCAAATTACTAAGAAAAATCCAATACGATTAGCCAAACCAACGAAGATACAGATAGTTGTTTATGGTGGAATGAATCTTCACCAAGAGAGAAAATGAAAGATTTGAGGTTTTTCATATTTTTTTTTTTTAAGGTGCTCTAGTCAAATATTGCCTTGTAATTGGTTTGTTAAATTAAAAATAGTCTCAAAGACTATCCATGAGATTCAACTTAAAATTTTTTACCTACGAAATTATTTAGAGAAATCTACTACGACTAACCAGACCAACGAAGATACAAAGAATTGTTATAGTGGAATAAATCTCCACAAAGAGACTTTTTTTTTTAAATAATTTTTTTAAGTTGCACTATTCAGTTTTTGTCTTGTTGTTTGTGCTTGTTCAATTTCCCAAATAAACCACCTAAACTTATCATGTAACAACAACAATAATAATGGTGGTGGTGGTCGTATTTTCCTTTTATCTATATATGTATATATATATACACACACACTAGTAGCTATCTTAATTTACAATTTTTTTTTACTATATTAATTTTTTTTTTTATAAAACATGAATAAGAAATATTCTTTAATAGTTATGATTTGTGTTATTTTCTTTTATACCTTGTCACGTTAAAACCTAATAGATTAATGTACCACATACACCATTATAATTATTGGGGCTTATTAGAATTATTAGAATAATATAAAGGTACAGTGGGCACTGACAAAAAAAAAAAAAAATCAAATATTATGCTTTTCGTTGATGCAATTAAAAATAATGAACTATGTTTGTTTATTTATTTTTAATTCCAGAAAAAGTAATCATAAAATGATAATTCTATTACAAGACGGTTCATGTACATTAATCAAGTACATATTCTCCATATCCTCAACATGTGATGGGCAATCCAATCCGGATTGAGTACACGAAGGCTTAAATGGACTTCGCACAATTGTTATGTCATCAGACTCGTCTCCACCGGTGGTGTGAATGAGAGTCGTTACGACCCTTTTTATTATTTTTATAAACGCTGTTATTTTTCTGATGGATGTACATGAATTAGACTGATACTCAAGAAATGATCCACATAACTTCACACACACGCACACGCGTATATAGGATACGTATGCAGCAGAGTTCTATTTTTACACGATATCGATAAAATTTATTTTTTTCAAAAAAAGACAAAAAATTTTTTCCTTATAAGTGTGGATAGTAAGGAGTCAGGGGTAGATCTGGAATTTAGAAAAAAACATAAACCATATATGCTACTTTTTTCCTTACTTTTGAAAATATGCTATTATCTTCTATCAGTATGAATAAATGTGCTATTTGGTGTTATTTTCCTTATAATTGTCCCGTTTTAGTGGATGCAGTTTTTTTTGGTAATTGTATCCCAAAGGGAATTCATTTTTTTTTTCACCTCAATTACGAACAAATAAGAATCAGATTTATTTTTTTGTCGCTCTAATAATATCGTGACATATTAATAAGTTAATAAAATATTTAATTGATATGATATGATTTTTTAATTGATATAATATATTTACTTGATTTGCTATGATCTCAATGGATACACATTATATGAGACAAAAATAAAAGAACGCAGAAGTTAAATAACAATACTCAAGAAGGCAATTCCTCGTCCTGATATAACAACGACTCAATCCTTATAATCATGCTCTTATAAACTACAGCCAATTATTCAAGTATTACGTACACATCACACATACATGTATATACGTATTTGTTTATTATTCAAGTACACAGTACGCTAATTCGAAGACATTAGTGATCACTGCCAAGGCTCGACAACGATCTTCCCAGCAGCATGGCCGGAAATACTCTTGGCCCAACCATCTTCAGCCTTGCTCAGCGTATGCTTCGAGTCTATCGCTGGCTCAACTTTTCCTTCTTTCACCAAATTAACAAGATAATCCATGTCCTAGGCAATTTATTCTAGTACTATATATAACTGTGTGTGTCTATACTCTCTCTCTCTCTATATATATATATCATTCGAGTACATGTGTATAAAAATTCGAAGACATTAACGTGGACTACCAAGGCTCGACAATGATCTTCCCAGTGGCATGGCCGGAAATACTATGGGCCCAGCCATCTTCAGCCTTGCTCAGCGGATGCTTCGAGTCAATCACTGGCTTAACCTTTCCTTCTTTCACCAGATTAACAAGAAAATCCAAGTCCTTCATATCGAAGCTCAGAAGCAATGGCACTAGTTGCTTCTTCGAAAATGTCAGCTTCTGCAGAGCATAAGTTGTAAAGGTACTGAGAACAGGCGTGACTTCTATAACCTTCCCATTTGGGCTCAAATTAGTCTCGAAAGTCGACCAAGGAATGCGCGAGGCACAGTGGATCACTACGTCGTATTTCCTACCAGACGGGCTCCTCAGGGCGGCCCCTTCGGGGGTCTTGTAGTCGATGACCTCGTCCGCGCCCAAGCTCTTGACGAATTTGAGGTTGCGGGCGCCACATGTGGCTGTCACATGCGCATTTCCGAGCTTCGCCAGTTGAACTACAAAGTGGCCAACGCCACCTGAGGCTGCAGTGACCAAAATGTTAATTGGGCGGTCGCTTCCATCGAGTTTCATCCCCAAGGTTCTAGTGAAGGCCTGGAGAGCTGTAAGGCCGGCCACAGGTAAAGTTGCACCAATTGCGGATGAAATTTCAGCTGGCCTTATCACAGTCATGCTTTCCTTGCACGCAGCAAATTGAGCTAGTCCACCTCCACGCTGCGTTTCATATGTTTATGGTTTAAGAACATATATTTAATACTAATATTATGAACTGATTTATCCTCGAAATAAGAAAATGAAAGACGACTTGATTTCTTTCAATTAACCAGAAATATAGGACCCTCTGTTTCGTAAGTTTACACAGAAAATACCGTAGAAATTTTTTTTTTTTGAATTGTGTCCTGTAAAACAATACGAAAATTAGTAGATCATGACACCCTCCAGACATATGACTCAAATATCTTTGCAGCCCACTAAGTCTGCATCCTAAAAGTTTCTCTAATGGACAAAGAAATGTTGACAATAAAGCAAATTAATTGACACGAAAAACTTACACGAGGGTCAACAACGCCCACAACTTTGTCACCAGCTTTGAAAATTTTAACACTTGATCCGACCTCTATAACCTCTCCTGCCACATCAGCACCTGTTCCAAGAAGGAAATTTTTTGGCCACATTTCCATTTATTAGACAGAATGACTTGATTTAAGTTTTTCAACCAAAAAACAAAAAGGAATTTATTTAAGTTTAGGGAATATTTTCCACATAGTAGACTAGATTTGGTCATGACCTGGTCTAAGCTTAATGCACGGTTTTCAAAACCTTGATACGGCCAAGTTTTAAAAAGATTATATATGTTATCTCTGTTGATGTGAGATTTTTTGTCACATGGAAAGTTGCTATGAACACCAAATTTTAATTCTAACTTTTAATACCAAATTTTAATACCTAGTTCATGTGAGAGTGAGTTGTTATCTATTTATCAGTAAAAATGATATTAGAATTTGATATTAGAATTTGATACGAGAAAAACTAACTTACAAGGAATGTGAGGAAACTTCAAAGGGAAAACTGGGCGCAGTAAACCATTTTGAACTTTCCAATCAGCTGGATTTATACTTGCTGCCTCCACTTTCAGCAGCGCCTCGTCTTTGTTTAGGTAAGGAAGTGGAACTTCAACATGCTTCACCAAGCACAGATTATGATTACAAATCCGTTAGCACACTCCCAAATAAATAAAAGAAAGATAATAAAATAAAGTAAATGAAGCCAATTATTATTTGTGAGCGATAGAGCAATCACATACCCATAGGGGAAAAAAAAAGTTTGCGTTTGGTTTGTCAGTTGGAGATAAAATTTTTAAATTGAAATTTGTTGACTTTTTAAAAATTTGTTATAAATTTTATTGACTTTTCAAAAAAAGATAAAAATTAATATGAAAAAAATACAATTTAGTTAGAGTTAAACTCAAGTGTCAAACAAAACATTAAATAAAAAAAAAATACTATATCGAGGAAATTATTAGACAACATGAAACATTTCTGGTGCGTCCTATTCCTATCAAACTTCNAGCACACTCCCAAATAAATAAAAGAAAGATAATAAAATAAAGTAAATGAAGCCAATTATTATTTGTGAGCGATAGAGTAATCACATACCCATAGGAGAAAAAAAAAGTTTGCGTTTTGGTTTGTCAGTTGGAGATAAAATTTTCAAATTGAAATTTGTTGACTTTTTAAAAATTTGTTATAAATTTTATTGACTTTTCAGAAAAAGATAAAAATTAATATGAAAAAAATACAATTTAGTTAGAGTTAAACTCAAGTGTCAAACAAAACGTTAAATAAAAAAAAAAAATACTATATCGAGGAAATTATTAGACAACATGAAACATTTCTGGTGCGTCCTATTCCTATCAAACTTC